>JANHFR010008155.1:397584-407595 GCA_032468015.1 Mimophis mahfalensis | reverse complement strand
ATCTTCTTGATTGTATATTGTAACTACTGTGCAATTACTGAATATTATATTTCAATTAATTTTAATAGTTGTTATTAAAAACTTTTTTGGTTTTTAAAAACTTTTTTGGTTATTAAAAACTTTTTTGGTTATTAAAAACTTTTTTGAACGCTTTAAAAAAAAAGAAAATTTGAGTTGGTTTTAGAAGCAATAACTATTTGAAAAGTTGTTTTAAAATAAAACATATAATAAAACGCAATGGGATTTTATTTGTGTGTAGTGTACAATTAATATATAGAGGAACAAAATATTCATAGACATCTCCTTAATTTCTGTAATTACGGATAAGCCTAGAAAACCTTTCTCTGTGTCTTTCCTTGTTGGTTAATGGCATTTTTGCATAGATTCAGGAATCCATTTTTCTGAGATTTTCCCTCTAAATATATTTTCATCCACGGAGGTAGCTGATAACTTCATCAATGCCTCTCAGTGGGGTTTTTCCAGTTCCATTATCATAATGGCTTAAGGAGCAGAGCTGCTCCCTGGAAGCTGAGTACTCATTGAAACAAATGTACACTCATATCTTCTGCCCGGCAACTCAGCACAGGATAGACTCTGCTCTCCTAGTGGCTTTCTGACTCTTTGTTGTAACAATTGGTTAGGATTGATTGATTTCATTTGTATGCTTCTCTACCCAAAAGTTCTAGGTCAGGATCAGTTCTAGGTCAGATCAGAACTCTAGGATTCTGTGAAGGCTTGAGTAGATTCCATGAAGAACTAAGGAGAGAAACAACTCCTCCCCCTGAAGAACTGGGTAGGGAACAGCACTGCAGTCACATTGGTCTCGGGCACACAGTCACCTGCTCATCCTCCTGCCTCAGTGCTGTTCTTCTCTGCTGTGCATAACCAGTATTGCTTGTCATCAGTATTTTCAGATGTCCCACACAGGAGGTGACTGGTGGTCTTCCCTTCACCTCATGTACAAATCCAAACTGCTGTCCTCAAATTCTGATGGACATTTCTAACTTGCTTAACACAGGAGTCCTTGTGGTGAGTCCTTCACTCTTTCTTGACTTTTGAAATAGTGGAGTATATTTGTGTGTATGCAGGTGCATATTCCAAGAGATCTGCTTATTCATCAGGATGGTATCCTGTGCATACCTAGGATGCAGTCATCCCATTGAACTTGGTGGGCATTAATAAAGAAACAGGATTGCACTGTTTAGCTGATCAATTTGCAACCCTAGAGTAGTTCTCTACTCTTTCCCTCTTTCATACTGTCAGTCACCTGCTTCTTGTTTTCAACATGACAATGACACCTACAAACTCTAATCCTATAAAGATTGTTTACCCTGTTAATCTCACCTAGAAGTTTTGTATTTTGTCCGCCTTGGCAGGATTCTTTTGCTCCTAATCACTTTGTGACTGCTATAGATACAACAGGTGACGGTTTTCATTTGGCACTTATCTGTGACAGAAAGAAACACATTGTTGATCTTCTGCCCATTTTTCTACTTTGTTACAAAACTTTTTTTCTCCTTGGCACTAGAGTTAGAACTTCTTTCTCTGTTTCCACGTACAGTATTTTCTGCTTAAAACTTATCAATAAAGTAAAATCATAGTGAATTTGTATTCACTTTAGTAAATTGATGAATGCTAGATAATATTGCACAGTGGGCTAAAAGTTACGCAAGAGCAATGCTATGTTCTTTCACTCATTTGCCCAACTTCTGTTTATTTATTAACAAAAATATTTCTAAAATATCTTTATTCTCCTCCTCAGCTAAAAAAACACACCTCAGTTGTCATAATCATTGCCAATATTCTTATAGTAAAAAGACATGACATGAAAGAAAATAGTGATATTAAAATAAATAAATAAATAAAATGTAGATATTAGTGCCCAATTTTACAAAGTCATTTCTAATGATTAGCTGGTATGGATGGAATATAAGAAAATAAAAGGCAGCCAGTCTTTTAGCCCTGTTTTCCATTTCTCAACCTGTTACATCCTGGCAGAGATGGATTAAAGGTTCCATCCTTCCTGGGCTTTAAGAAAAGTGTCCAAATTCCTCTCTTCTGTCCACCAGAGGAAGAGGGAACGCCTCTGATTGCAAATTGGTTTTTTAAAACCTAGCTTTACTATTTGCATACTCGTTCTTTATAATAAAAATCATAAAAATAAGTCTGTTTTCTTATTACTGGAATTTGGAGCTTTCCGGATATTTTGGACTGCATCTCCCATATTCCCCTGCTCTTAGTACAGGTGGAAGGTGGAAATTAGAACCATTTTTCACACTTCTTAATAAATTTGTGTGCAAGAGAGAAAAGGGGTTAGGATTTGCCTCTTGATCATTGATTCTGGGGGGGGAAAATGTAAGCTCTAGGTTTCTTGCTGTAGGCACCGAGCAATCTCATCATAAGATTCCATCCTTTCTGGGCTTTAGGGAGACTGTCAAGAGCCAGCCCTCTGTTCTGCCTAGCAGAGGAAGAGGGAATGCTCTGATTGCCAATGTGTTTCATTAGCATGTGGCTTCTGTAACTTTCTGTTTCACTTTTTCACTTTCATTTGCCTTTTTTTGTATTGGGGGATGATTATTATTTCTCTCTCTCTCTCTCTCTCTCTCTTCTGGATGTTTTTCACTTATGATGAAGTAAGCTGCTGCTGCTGCCTTTTAATACAAGCCATTAGTTGGAATGCTGCTATCCAGTGCCTCCTGATCTTCTTGCAGTCAAGGGTAGGAGTGTCCAAGGAAATTTCCATCATGTTTGTTTTGCTCAGGTTCTATTTTCATAATGGAACTCTCTTTGATTACAAATATTCTTTGCTGTGAGTGTTCACTGTTCACTGAAGGAAATAGCTGCTTCCTGAAAAAAATTATATAAAAATTAGTCAGTTTTCTGGGAAGTGACTTAATGGGGTATGGGTAAACAAAGTGCTTGGAAACATTTTAGCAACAGTACATCTTCAGGCTTTTTTCTTTGGCTTTCTGTGATGAAAAATAGATAAGTATTTTCTTTCTGAGCATATCCAACACATTAATGCAAAGGATTAGAAAAACTAAAAGTGCTAATATCATCCTCCACAAATTCTTGAGATACCTTTCTTTCTTTCTTTAAACACCCTCAGTAGAGCTTTTCCTTATTTCTGTCAGATTCAGGCATTTGGCTAACATCAAGAAGGGTTTCCTAAAATTATCCAACTTAATCCTGGCCTGTTCAACTACTATTGGCACATGCATTTGCCAGAAAATCAAATAGCTCTAAGAATGCAACTCCCCATCTGATAATGAAAACAATTTTAGTATCTCATAGAAAGAGAAGGCTGAATGTTGACAAGTTCAAAGGAGAAGGAAATATGTTCATTCACTTGCAAGCTAAGATACTATCCAGGTATTCCATCTTCTAATTGCTCTTCTGTTTATATTGTACATATTCCTCCATGCATCATGTCTTTGCTGAAGTGACAGAATACATTCCACTCTGTGTTGGACATAGGGAGATTCTGGAGAAAGTGTAAGCAAACTCAGTTTGTATGTGTCCTGCTTTGATGCCTATTTCCTTAGATAAAATGATTCCATTTTCCCAAATCTATTTTACAAGCTTTAGCTCATAACTAGCACCTCTCTTTCTCTTCCTTGATTCAAGTACTTTTCAGAAGTTTGACTCATCTTTTTCTGTATACAAAATTCTGGTCCACATATGACTTCACTTTTGGGAGGGGGCAATAGTGTTCCAGATTCCAGTCTCTTGCTCAATTTAGCCAAATTTTAGGCATAGCTGAAGCTTCCCTCTTCAGTTTGTTGAAACAGTGATGCTTTCCAAACATTGTTTATTTGATAGGTTTCCATCTTTATTATTTTTACAAATAACTCAAGGCAGAGAACATAGTGGACACAACTTTCTCCTCATATTTTCCCCATCACAGCTCTGTGAGATGAGTTGAACTGAGAAGGAAGGACTGGCCCAAGGTCATGTTAGCCTTTCTTGGAAAAAAGCAGTGAAGCTAAGCTGAAGTATAAAGAGCATTTTGGAAAGCTCAAGAGAGCAGCAGGGAGCACCCTTATCAGTTTACTTTTAAGGAAATGGATATTTTGAGACTGGGCACATTTTCAGTGCCACTGAAAATATGAACCTCTGTCCTGACAGCTATTTTACATGAGTGCCACAATTTATTATTAGAATTCAAAATATGCTTCCTGGCTAAAAAAATATCTATCTTCAAAATGCACTGAGAATAAAAACACTTATCATCTTGACTCGGGATAAAATGGAAGATAAATCTATGAGTCTTGCAGATCTACTCTTTAGTCTTCTTATCTTCTGCTTTTTGGGAGTCAGATTTATAATTCTAAATGTTTCTTGCACAGAAAAGTATTAGCTTTATTTTGGATTTTTGGGATTTACAGATTTTGCTACTGAATGTTATCAGAATTTTGTGTGTGTGTGAATGAGAGAGGGGGAGAGAGAGACGGAGAGAGGGAGAGAGAGAGAGAAATATTAAAAGAAAAATGAATTTTATTTACTTTCATACACAAAAATACCCAACATACCTGTGTGAAAAACTAATTATCTTCTTAGGTTTAGTAACTGGCAGGATCATCTGCAGTTGCAGTAATTGCAGCTGAATGCAATTTGGTTCCTAAAACTAGTAATCAGTCTTTTATGTCACTGTATAGGAGTTTGAACCATTCTTCCATGGAGACCTTCAGCTTCAGCTCAGTAATATTTGAGGAATGACTTTGGCATTCCAAAATATTTTATTTGCTCTTCTTAATTCATTCTCTTTTAAACTTTCTTGTGTATTTTGGATTATCGTTTTACTGTTCAGCTGATGGGCACCGAGCCTGATATTCCAGTATAGAATTCTCTGATGCAAAACAGAATTCATGCTTCCTTCAATGCTGGAAAGCTGTCCAAGTCTGAGAGAGCAAGGAACCATCAAATCTTGATACTATCACCTCCATATTCGATCGTTGAGACCACAGAGGAATCATGCTCAAGGCTTTGGGGGACTTCATGTGGCTCAGGGCCATAAATTTTGCAAACTCATTATTAAGACATCTTTAATAGTTTTAAATCATTACTATATTTTTTGACCTGAAAAAGCCCAAATTAAGACAAAAGCCACCCAGCATATTCTTCAACTAGAATCTATGCTTCCAAGAACGCTTCCAAGAATCTGCTGCTTCCTGCCTTCTCAACTAGCCACATAAATTATGTTACCCAATCAGAGAAGGCATACTAGTTAGGCTGTTGGGGGAATAGACTTAATGTGATTACATTTATTAAATAAAATGCATTAATTAAGATTTAAGGGTAAAAACAAATGAGGGTTTCCCCTCACCCCCAGGAGGCTGCAATATTTCTCCCATCCAGTTTTCATTTACATTTATTTCCATATCAGTATACTTAAACGCTTGCTGATCTGTATGATATATCTCTTTGAACTCTGATTCCCCAAAATGTGCATATTTTTAATATTTCTTTTTTGCTGGAGAGGCAAGTGTTTCATCTTTAAAGTAATAAGTCATGTACATCAGTAAGAACAATTTTTTCATAAACACACATACACATTTACCTCACACCGTCCAGTACGCTCCCATAGAGTTGGCCTCCTTAGGGTGCCATCGGCCAAACAATGTTGGCTGGTGGCCCCCAGGGGAGAGCCTTCTCTGTGGGGGGCCCTACCCTCTGGAATGAACTCCCCCTGGAGATATGGTCCATCCCTGATTTGCGTACCTTCCACCACACCCTGAAAACCTGGCTATTTCAACAAGCTAGTCTAGCCTAAGTTGCCACTGTTAATTTTAATTGGGGTTTGATCAATTTTAAATTTTAAATCCTAAATTTTAACTTAAAATTTAATTGCTTATATTCCCTGTTTAATGCTATTTTTTCTTTGTTTTTAAATGGGCTATAAGCCACCCTGAGTCCCTCAGGAGAAGGGCGGCATATAAACCTAAATAAAATAAATAAATAAAATAAATTTGCCATATGAATATTGCTGACCTAGGTCATACACAATATTTAAGTGTTATTACAACGAAACTCAGGGGTGTCAAACTCATTTTGTCATGGTGGCATCATGTGACGTATCAGGACTTTCCCCCTTCACTAAACCGGGTGGGGGCAGGGATGGGGCCAGCACGTGGTGCATTTGGCCCATGGGCCCTGAGTTTGACACCCCTGATGTAGCTTATGCAAATATTACTATATATATAAATCATTTGCTTTATATGCCATGATCTTCTCCCATGTCACCAAACAGAGATTGCCTCAGCCTTATGCAGAAGTTTTTAATGTACCAATAAGTATTTGAATGTATATGGGAAGTTATAGTAGGCCTCTCCAACAGCACAAACAACTTTCTTGCTTAGCAACAGAAATTCAGTTGTGATTGTAAATCAAGACTATGTATTGTACTCTCCTGGTTCAATGCGTGTATCAGGAAGATTTTTCCCATATACTGTACATTTTAACCATTGCTAGTTAACCATAAAGATTTAACTATTTTCAAAAACCAAAACTTAGTCTTTGAGGTGAAGAACAGTCTCAGTGGATAGCGGGGAGAAAGAAGACAAAAGAAAAGAAAGAGTAGGAATCAGTATGGTGCCCACTGCATCATTTTGTTAGCTGATCATTAAATACCAATAGATTTTATAACTCTTTTTGGAAGCAGGTAATAATAAATGACTCATGGGAATTATTAAAAAAGTTTGTTAATTGTACATTTGCATGCTTTAATTTTAAACAGATACAGCCTTGAGCAATTTCTCATTCTACTGTGTTGTGAAATTGGTATGATTCTAGATCCACTGAGGATTGTGTTGGTGGAGGAGCTCATTGGAAATGTGATCCAGTCTTACATGGCTCATTAAGTTCCTGGACTAGTGTATTTTTAACAAGTTCTTTTTAATTGATTGTTTTGGAAGAGATCAATGCTACAGCAGACACTCTGTAACTACTTGATGTGTCTCAACTAATCTTTCCTCAGTTGTAGATTTTCAAATAATTCTTTTTCCCATGGGCACCATAAGAAGCAGAGACCACACTAAATAAAGTAAATAAAGATAAGTAATCCATTTTAGACATGAGCTGAGAGCCTAGTTTCCTAATATGTCAGAGTTCTCCCTGTCCTGGATTTATGAGCTGTTTTTTCTCTAGACATTCTGTTTTTCCTACAGCCACAAGTGCAAAGAGCACACTGTCTATATAGCTCACTGTGAAAACAAAAGAATGTACTACCAATCTTGTTGGTCAGTCTAGGGAACAGCCCAAGTGGGATCATATTTTTTTCTTCTAAGCACATCTTGAATTACGTTTCATCTTTCTCGTTATTCCAGCAAAGCAAAAAGTTTGCATGGATATGGATATATGTTCAAATCCATGCAATTCTGGATGCATCTCTTCTTTCGCCTGTTCTTCTCCATAAGGTGTTGTGTTCCATTAGAGGAGCACGTCTTGTGCAAAATCTTTGAAATATGAATTTGAAATAAAATCCTTGAAGTATGAAAGCTCTCTGTGTAAATTATTTATTGTAGCTGATGTGTACAGTATTTCAATCAAAACAAAAATGCCCTTAATCTGAATTCAATTTCTTATGATTGCAATTTATTTTTTAGTGTTCTGAAAGTGAGTCTTTCTGGTGGGGTTTTCTTAGTTCAAGTCTAGCCCTTGAATTCCCAGAGAATCTTCTAACCAAATGTGGTTAGTCAGCCAAGGTACACTACTAGGGATTTTTTCCCTCTTAATATGCATTGCCCCCTTGGTTTTCTCAACAGTTGTGTTTATTAACAAGGCTTGGATTATAAATCAGATGTAATTTCCAAAGATAGTTGAATCTACGGATAGAACCTGTCCAAATAAAGGTCCAAATAAGAATAGTTGAAACAGACCCATTATTTTAATTTCTTATATTGTTTCCCAATTTTTCTCACAATTAACTGTTAGACTCTGGATGCAGTTCCTAATTTGTATTTCCTTTCTACAGTGCTGGTAAGTTCAAAAGGAAATCAGGACTTGGGTTCTCTAACTAATTGCAATGGCCCTTTGCATTTTTTACAGAGTGCTTCTGATGGCTTCTGGAAGTCTGTGGCAACCCATGTTCCAAGAGAGCCCCATGAGATCCGAATCTTGAATCCATATTTTATACAGGAGGCAGCCTTCAGCTTTATTGGCCTTCCTTTCAACAATGGCCTGATGGGCAGAGGGGTAAGTGTACACTGGAGCCTATCCGCAATATGACCCTCACATTCGTTTGTACAGCAAATGGGAAATCAAGCCTAATAATCTTGTAGTACATTCTTCCCTGCTCTAAACCCTCATCCATATATTATTGAGTGAATGAGACCCATATCACTTTTGGATTTTGTGCAGTATCCAATCTGCTGATAGTAAACGTTAGATTGATAATGGTAGAAAAACCCAACAACTAGAAACCATTCAGAAATAATAAAAAATAATCATGAAATGAAAGATGTATGAAAATCTTAATGTTAAACAGAGTATGAATCCACAGAACAATCCAGATCAAATATATGGCATGCACTATATGGTGTTCCATTATGTTTGAGTATACCGGTAATCAATTATGACTGTACTTGCAGCTTTCCTACCAGGTGGGAATAGCCAGGTATCTTGTTTGTTCTGAGGCTAGAAATATTACATTACGTTTAATATTACATTAATTTGTTTAATGACTTCAACATTAGTTTTCAAGTAGTTCAGGGGACAACAGTATAAAATCCATTATATCAGACCTTTTGGATCTTTTGGATGACGCTGACAGTATCTGCTGTTTATTTTGACCATGAAACACCCCCCCCCCAAAAAAAAAACCCTTCCAAGAAATTATAAGTGCTCCTGCTTGTCTTTCTGGGTCACTTCCAATCCAGAAAAGTTAAACAAGATTGTGCATTGGTTACATTCTTTTTTAATTTTTATATTCTGGAAAATAAATTTTATTCCATCTTGTTAAATTTGACTAACAAATCCATTTTAGTTCTCCTTGATGCTAAAGAGTTTACTTTTTTGTTTCATGATTCCCAGGATTGCTCCTATAAAGACTCAAGACCAAGACTAATGTAGTGCAATCATCATTTTCAATTTCTGTACTCTGAGTCTCTTATAAATATATATAATTTCTAGTAACACCAGGAATCAGCACTTGCTTCTGTGAAGATTCTCATATGATTTTATTGCCTTAGATTTAGCGCAAAGTTGATCTTCAGCCTCCTTGACTTTTTTTTTTTTTTTATAACTTCTGGTTAACCTGGAAAAAAGAAATCAAACTTGATCTTATATATTGTTAAGTATGATTGAATGTTCATCATTTGATTACATGTCTTTATACGAGTAAAGATGGCTGCCTGGGAGCCACACCACACTAACTCAAACCTGGCACCAGGCTGTCTGGAAGAAGCCTGAGTTTCCCACCTGAATGTTATAGTTCCCTCCATTGCATCTGCTCCAGCGCCTATCCCATTCTGGTATAAAAAGGGGCTGCTTCCCCCCTCACATGTTCTGCTCTATTCTGCTCTTCTATTTGGTCCTCTCCTATCTTCATGTGTATGTTCTCTTTTGCTAAATGTAAATATCTGTAAGTACTTCTGCTGAATAAATGGAACCAAGCTGGCAATGCTCTGTGATCCGAGTTTCATTCTATCAATGCCATCACCTCAAAGACTAAGTTTTTGAAAATAGTTATCATATATTATGGTCTTTCTATTTAATATTTAGGGCTTAAACAAACCTACTTTTAATTAAAGCAATGTGTCTTCAACATTGATCCCCATAAAGATTGGAGAGAAATCTCCTATTATGAGTATGGTCTGAGAGAAAGAATATTAATTGAGCTAATTTTTTAATTAGCATGTCTGTGTGCTGTAACAAAATACATGTTCTCTGAAAAGATTTAATACCAATGCCATTTTTGTGAGTTATATAAGAAAGAAGTGGGGATGCAGTGGCTCAGTGGCTAAGACGCTGAGCTTGTCGATCAGAAAGGTCGGCAGTTCAGTGGTTCGAATC
>JANHFR010008155.1:368297-379745 GCA_032468015.1 Mimophis mahfalensis | reverse complement strand
GTTGGCCACGCCCACCCAGTCATACCAGTTGTTCAATTATTGGCTCCCGGTGTTTTCTTTTCTGTGGGAAACGGGTCGAGATGGCTCTTTGTTTAAGTTTGCAGACCCCTGAAATACATCATTTCTCTATTAGTAGGTACTATTAGCTTTAAGTTCTAATAAAAATCCTTTTATAACCCCACATTCATACTGTCCTCTTAAAATTTTTTCTCATTATTCATCAATCTGCATTGTTCTAAAAAAATTCCATTCATGATAATCCTAATAACACCCTACCTTCATTTCATTGCTTAAACATATATCATGTTTTTTTAAATCAAAATATCCACATTTCTCTATTGCCTTACTCATTACCAAGTTTCAATTATATCCATTGTTACAGCAAATTAATATAATTCATTTCTTTGTGTAGATGAGTGAGGTTAATTTTATAATCTACTAAAAGATGATTAAAAATCTCTAACAATAATACCCTTAAATTGTTTAAAGATACAGCTTTAAAATGTAATTATCAATTTTCTATAATTCCTAATCCTCCTATCTCTTTTTGCCATTATATCTTCTATAAGCCTGTGTTATCGTAGTAATCTTAATGATATATTCACCTTAACCATTGTCTCGTTGTTTTTTTGAGGCCCTCAGTGTCCACATTCTAGGCTTCCTTCCAGCTTTCTCTGCTTTATCTGTTGCCCCCTTTTTTTGACTGAATAAACCCTTTCTTCCTTCTTGCTCACACTACACTGTTCTAGGTCTTTCATTTGGTGCTCCAATTCCAGCCAGCCCTCTTTCTCTGACATCAGTTCTGTCTTGTACCATACAATCCAATCTCTCTTCTTTGTGTCTTTGTTTTCTCTGCCATCTTTCCCATCATTATAGATAAATGGTTTCCCCCTTCTTGATAAAGTTTCCCTTGCCATTCTAAGCCTTCTGAATTCAACACTAAAACTGCTGCTTCTACCTTATCCTCGGTGGATTCAACCATCTCATAGACACTCCCAATTTCATCTATGTTATTCATCATATTTAAAAGTACATTCCTCATATTGTATTCAGCTTCCGCCAGCAAATCCACATCAGGGTTGGACACCATTTTATCACACAGTTTCTCTGTTTTCATTTCCATTTCCACTCCAATCGCCTCCCTTTTAATCGGGGGTAAATTTTCCCATCTCTTTCTCACAGCTCTTTTCAGCCAGCATGTGAGACTCATACCCTGCCCCAACAGTAAATAAATGTTCTCTTTTCAAAGATTATCTTCCAAACAAAGAGCACCCACACAGAGAAAACCAGGGTTTCTGTTATATTGCCTCATATCCAAGCATATTAGGCTGCTATTCACTTTTAGACTCCTCACTTTTCCTTCAGTCTTATTCTGGGGGTGATTAGGCTAAAACAAAATATCAGATCACCCAACCACAACTCTGTTCAGCTCCGATCCTCCTCCTGAGCAATCTTTTATCCCAGATTATGGGATGCTGGTGACCGCTTTGTGAAGCCGAGGCTTCGAGGATTTCCTAGATGATGGGGGGAGATGCGGCTCTCCACCACCCATCTGGCAGCTCCCCACACACTTCGCTGACCCTACAGGTTGGTTCAGGCTCTGTTCAGAGCCCTCTGGCAATAAAAGCCTGGAGTGGACTGCAAAGCTAGCTGATCCGGCATCCAGCATCATTGGAGGTCAAACCGGAAGCCCCAAGTAAATTACATCTCAACTATGCAACTATTAACTGTAAAAACTAAATATTTTTATTTCCTTCTCCAGAGTCTCAGTACTAAGATATTGCTTTCTAATATATTTCCTATGCAAAACTAGTAATGCAGATACTAGTTCAGCCTCATTTTCTATACACTAATTTATGGTCGTGGTCAGCATTCCCTGAAACAGCAGCTGAAATGGATAAGAGTTTTCAAAATTAATGTTGATGATATTTTCCTACAGAGGTTTGGGTTTCTGAAGGGATACTGATTTTACTGGCTGTAAGAATTAGGATAAATTTAACTGTATTTACTTTTGTGGCCAGAATTTAACTGAAATAGCAGAAGTGAACAGCAAAGGATTCATATAACCAGAGTAGAAGATACAAAGACTTGTGATCCATTTATACTGCAGCATTTAGACTAGATAATGAAAGAATTTGAGCAATTAAATAAACATTCCCTGGAAGGAAGAGGCAGAACAGCAGCTAAGAGATTAAAAGATTTCTAAGCTGCTTACCAATTAGATGAAGTGGACCCTACTCAATGAAAGCTTATTTCATAATAACTTCTTGTCTTATTTGTAAGATACCACAAAACTCTTGGTTATTTGAATTGCTTACATTTCCAAGCCAAAACAAAAAGAAGAACAAGAATAGTATCAAGCAGAATTTTAGGCCCCTGCCTGCTTCCTCCTCCTTAATCAATGCCAACAGAAGGAAGACACAAGGAACAAAAGTGGTGGAGGATTGAGATGGCAGATGTTGTAGCTAAAGATTTGTTCAAAGCCTGAGACCATCCTAACAATATTATTTCTGTTGAGTGACATGCCACCCTAGTAACAACAGGGCATGGCTGCTAGAATAGTTGTCTTTTCACTCCTCGGCAGCATGAAAGAGCAGGATGATAATTAAGCAATGTGAGCAAACCTGCCATCCTTGTTTATGCATATTAAAACAGCAAAGTATACCTTTCAGATCATCATATGATGAGAGAATGAATAGGCTAAAGCTGCCACATCCATGTTTCACTTAAGGAGTGGAAAAAATCCCTTGTGAAAACAACAACAACTTTCATTCTATGCCAATCAAGTCACTCATGCATTGAATTCAGGCATTTTACCTGAAGTGAATTTGAGCATACAAGACAATAGTTGTTGTATACAGGGTAATAACATGCAACAGCCACAGAAAACTTCAATGTTTTTATTTGACCAACTGAGTTATAAAAGACAATCACTTGTAAACTTTTTTCTTTGTTACCAAAATCCCTTTTTCACACAAGTTAGTCCTCAGAAAAGAAGAAAAATATAACTATTATTCAAACAATGTATGTATCATATTAGACAAAGTGAGAAAAAAACCCTCCAGGCACAGAAGTTGGGTGTTGATGAGTACAGAACTGATGTTGAATTGGACTCTCTCAAAGCTTTGCTGGGAGGAAGAGCAGGAAAATGATTATTTTGGAAATGAAAAAATCACTATTTACTTAATTTATTAAAGCACAGATCGCTGTCTAGGTAGAAAAAGGACATAAGTATATTAACTAATTTTGGTTTTGACTTTATTGCTTTTAGCATTGTGCTATTTGTTTTATTGCTGAAAGCTACTTTTAGTACTTCTATAATAGAAAGTCAAAGCATGAATCTATTAGCATGTTTTAAATAAAATAAATATACAATTTATATACTATCAAGGGTAATTAGTTAAACTGTTGTGCTGCACAAAGATGCCTATGGAGTTAGCTGACCTCAGAGGCTCAACAAGGTTAGCTTCTGGTCCTGGCTAATCCTTGGATACAGAACCAATGGGGAATTCCAGGGTTGGGATTAAATTGAGATGTCAGAATAAGATTCTGGAAAAATACAATAGCAAATCAATTATTTAATACTCTCAAGAAACTTTGCATGAATAAAGACACCAGGAGTCAAGCTCAATTCACCTCTTCTGTATAACAAAAGTCATTCAAGGTCAAATTAGGTAGGATTACTTGGCTGTGGGAGAGAATTGTCTTTCAAATAATATAAAGCCAATATACTTTGTGCACAATCATGCTTTTTCTGAATAGGATCTTGTTACTTAATAAATTTCAGTGTCTTCCAAACACTCCTTTAAAAAATAACAGTATTGTCTTATTCATGAAAGAAAAATTCCTTAGAGGCAATATCTTTATTAGGCTAACCAGAAGTTTTAGAAATAGTTTAAACATTTCAAGTATTCATCATGCAGGATGATTAGAGTCCAAAAAATGTGGGTGAGGAAATGTGACTGATGTGAGAAATAAACAGGTACAACAGCCAGTGGGAATGGCCAATGAAAAAACACTGGCAATTGGAATAACTTTTCTATAAAGAGAAATAATTGGGGATTTTATCTTTTAAAAGAACAAATAATGAAACAGAATTAAGTGCATGAAGCAATCATGTGGAAAAATTATTTAGACATTTTTCTGTTTCTCCAACAACATTAAAATAGCTGAAATTGTTATCACGAGGCATTCCCATACCCTTTCATTTCTTTTGCTTAAAAATGGGATTTGACAGATTTTATGATGGATAAAGCTATCAGAGGTATTTATTGATTTAACAGACCATTGTGCAAGAGATGATTAATTTTTCTGTAGTGTAGTTTTCCACTAGTTGAGGAATCTGCATATTGTGTCTAAGAGTGAAAGATGTTAAAATAATGTCTGAATTTTACATTTTCAAAATCAAAATGTAGTATCAATCATGCCTGAGGAGTTTAGTTTTTTTCTCCTCAGCAGTCCTAGGGATGTATTGGATGAAACTATTTCAGCACCAATAGAGCATCATTTGAATTTCTAAGTCTTTTACCATATCTTATCATTAGAGTTATACAATTTTCATGACTTCAGGATCAATTTCCCTCACCCTCATCTCTTAAAAGGTTTGGAGATATAAAAGCTTGCACATTTTTGTGACATCTGAGTTGACTACATAAAGATAAGACAGGGATTTCCTTCTATTTCTTTTCTGTTGGCTAGTGGGGATATCTTGGTACTATTGTATGTGTTTTCTTTTTACTCAAAGAATATATCAAGGTTATCAAAAATATATAGAAGATATAAGGGTTATCAAGAAAATCATCAATTCCCATATTTTCCTAGGTTTAATACACAAAAATTTATACTACATATATATACACATATATACTACTTTTGTCTTCTAGATTCACCTAGTATTCTGCAGAATACGCTTCACTTTGGTTTTGTGGAGTTTCTTTCTACCTTTTCTGTTGATCATGTTACTCCTGAGCATAATATCAGACTGCCCAATACTGTAATTCTGTGGAAATTATGTCTTGATCCCTGGAGACAAAAAAGAAAACTTTTGTACCACATGGAACATTTTTGCTAGAAGAAACACAAATTTCTTCTTTCCACCCTCTCTTCAGATTTCACAGAAAGTTTGTTGCGCAACTGAAAGCTGTTCAGAGTCCCTCAGAAAATCAGAGACTGGAAGAGAGGGGGAAACAGAGGAGAGAGAGGTTACAAGTGTGTTGCTTCAAGGTCCAAGGACAATAATAATAATCAGGAGTTTTCTGAGGATATTATCTTTGCAAAGGATAGCTCTGGTTGTTCCACCGGAGTTTTGAATTTGTGTTCTTTGGATAAAGCAAAGGGTAGTCAGGACAATAACATCACAATCATCACAATAACTTTTGCTCTGTTTAGAGTCCATCCTGTGCAGTAAGAGCATAATAGAGAACAGTGATATTGAACGTGGCATCACTGAGTTAAGGGAACACGGGACAATTATTCATAGGTATGAGCCAGTTTGGTGTAATGGTAAATGTGATGGCCTAGAAACATAGAGACTGAGTTGTGGTCCAGCCTTAGGGCATGAAAGCTGGCTGGGTGACTGGGCCAATCACTCTGTTAGCTCACCTCAAAGGATGGTGGTTGTGGGGAAAATAGGAAAGGATGGAGTATTATGTAAATTCAGTGTCTTGAGTTCAGTAACAGATTATCAAATGCACATATAATAACAAAAAACAAGAAATGTTTGAAAAGCTTTTGAATGCTGGTTTCCTTTGTAAAGAACTTCCATAGCCTCTTTTGTACATTTTCCCTGCATCGTGTTTGGTTTCCCCAAAGTGCAATTTCATTTCATTCATTAGCCATGTTTATCATTTGCAATAACTTTTCTAGAAATGGAAATCTTCAGTATGTGTTAGAGACTGTGTTGCTCTTTTTCCATCTGCATTGCTATGGCTTTACAAAAGCTGGGAACATTTTCAGGAACTAAAGAATCAGTTGCATTTATTTGAAATGGTGAGAATTTACTCCAAAGTCATGCTCATTAATGAATGACATGTACTTGGTTTGGTTTGCTCTTAATAGCTCGGCAAACCACGTAGGGAATACATATAGGGAATACAGGTGTGACAGCTGTCTAGTCTTCTGTCTTTAACATGAACCTAAAAACTAGTTAGGCAATGTGACACATATGCATAATGCAGAGAAGAGATGGCTGCTTATAGTTTACAATGGCAGAAAGGAAACATTTCTGCAGCCATCACAAATGGATGTGATGTGGAAGCTGAAGGACCCATGGATAGCAATAATAGCTGTGTGCAACTTTTCTAAACTTGGTCCCAGTGTCTATTAGAAATAGCTCAGCATTCACTTTCCAGCTGTCAGTCTGTTATCAATTGAACAAGATGCCTGTCTACTTTACTCTTTGGGAATGTCTTCATCCCTTGCGATAGTACCATTTAATTATACATATAGCAGCAGGCATTTGGCCTCAAAATTAATAGCTTTGCTACAATTGCACATAGTGGGTTTTAAACTATATATTCATAAAAATATGATGATACCAAACTGCTGGGGCACAGGAGATTTAATGAGATGCTAGCAACGTCTTTGCATACATAATCCTGCATGTTGCATTTGAAAGAACAGTATTTTTTTTTAAAGCAAATCTAAGGCAAAATATCTGTTTCTACAACATCTGACTCTAGATAATGATTGAAAAAATTGAAGCCTAAGTCTAAAAAGCTTATCTCAGAGACTCACCTAGATTTTAACACTTTCCAAGTGTTATGATTAGTATAAGTATCTCAGGCAGGTTTATTCCCCCTATAAATGAATTTAGGTTAATTTTTTAATCTTCCAGAGAATTCAGCATTTAACCTGGTGATCCAGCTCTGCTTCTATTGCTACTCTTTGCCAGCCCTGGCACGAGATAGTGATTAACTTGTCTTCATGGCCCCATATTAACCATATCTGAAATATTCTGCGTGATTAAACCTATCAGATGCAATGCTTCTCCCATTCTCATGGTCAGTTTCTGCTTGCTTTCTAGTACCCCAAAAGAAGTTAATGAGATTACTTACAGAGAGACAGTCATTAGCTAATGCAACATTTAGGGGTACAAATGCAGAAATTAGAAATGGGCAGAGGGACTTAAATGTAAAAATCCAAGCCACTTGGGGAAAAAGAAATTATGTGCTTAGTTTGGGGATTCCTTTCAGTCTTTCTTTTAAGGGGGAATATTCGTAATTACGTATTAGTTGTTTCTATAAATGAAAGTTTACAGTAGTTGGAAACATATGTGGAATAAAGACTATTAAGGGCATGAGAAGAAGCTGAAGATCAGGAAAGAAGGTCTGGGGATCAGGGACTATTAGCCACATGTACATAATTTGTATACTTTATAAATAAAATGGATGAAGATTTCTATTTCATCTATTTAAAGACATAGTTATGGAGCATCCAAGATGCTGCACTAATCAATCCAAACATCTTTGGATCAAGCTTCTAGGAAATGACAAGCGTCTAGGCTACCCTGCATAAATAAACAACTAAAGCAAGTTTAAAGGATTAAATTCTAGGAAAGATCTTTGTATTTCTTCCAACGGATACTCTCTGAAATGGTTGAAATGAGTTATTTTGAATCCCATTTTTATATTAGTAGCTTTTGAAGGTCAAGCTCCTAATTCATAAAGAAAATTAGATTTGTTGAGAAATCTAACAAAATAATGAAAAATTTGAACTACTGGATCAGATGGTATCTGCTGTTTAGTAGACATCTGAACTTTTGCAGTCCAAATCCAGTAACCCTAGAAAAACTTCACTCCAATAGCTTAAAAAAATGTAGAGGCTCAAATTAAATTTTAAACTTCTCTCCCACAACTCTGAATGTACAGTACTCACCGTCTCTCTGATTTCTTTTTTAATGTGCACCCAGCAGACACTCTTTCTCTTTCCCCTGCTATTTATTCCCTCTCCTCCTCCTATCCGGAGCTGTTTCTGTGCTCTGCATCTTCCTTAGCCTTGTCCATCAGTGACAAAACCTGACCTATCAGTGGGCAGGCACTGTATCCCATCTTGCCTAAGCAGTTGTTCGGGAAATTCAAAGCTGAAGACTTTGACGTGATTTCTTTTCCTACAACATGAATCTGTATCAGAAATGCATGAGGAAAGGAGTGCAGCACTCCATAAAGTAAATGAGATGGGAAACAGGGTGTACGCTGGAAAGTTCTTTATGAAATGCCTCAATGTTTTTATACAGAACATTGTGGATGTTCTGTGGAAGAACCCTGTGGAAGAAAATGTGGATGCGTTAATTTCTTTATATGGATATTTTCTTATAAAAGCCAAGTTCTGCAATTAATTTCTGTAAACAAAAGTAATTGTTGATAGCTCTGAAAATTATCACAATTTCATATTCTCACATTAAATATCCACACTTAAATTATTTGAGTTCTTTCAGGTTAGGTCATTCCTTTCTGCATAATATCAAGTACAGAACAAAATACTGCATGTCTTCCCACTCACTTACTGAAGTCCACAAGTCATAAAAGAGCCAGGTTTGCCTACCCCTGGTCTAGGGCAACCTCTTGACTTGGACTGTATACTCACAGTTATGAATACTACTCGAAGAGTGATTCTTTTTTTTCTCTTCCTCTTCCTTTACCCCTCTCCCCTTTCCACTTTATGTAGTCTTGGACACACAACATTCAGCGAGAGAAGGAATTCCTACGAAAACTGGTAAAAGCTCGAGTAATCACGGACCTCACCAGTGGAATCTGAAGAAAAAGCTCAGCAACTGTGCCGGAGAGCACAGCCAGGTGTATCCAGCTAAGGACAAGGGCAGCAAGAGGTGTTTAGCAAGAATCCCAGCTTCTAAAAGATGCCCTTGGATGCTCTCCCTGGCTTGCTTTGTCTGCCTATGCCAGGGCCAGCATGGGAGCAGCAGCTCTTGGCTTAAGGGGGCCGGGCCCTCATTTGGAACTGCCGGAAGATGTTTTGCTGGAGATAAAATATCAGCGGAGAGAAGAAAAATAAATTTGTGCCAAGTGGGAACAGGAGCCAGGCCAGAGGCCACAGTGTTTGAATGTATAAGGCATTATTTTTTTAATAGCGGGAGACGCAAATTACAGTAAATATATCAATGGGCACAGTGGAGCCTAGCCTTTGAACAAGCCTGGTGGGATGCTTTCATTAGTACTGCATTTTGCCTGTCCTCGGGCCAGCTATGGCCCCTCTGCAGGGTCTCAGTTCATCCAAGGTTTGTCTATTGTTGGTGCTGCTATAATGTCAAAGTATTGTGATCTCTCTTTGCTCTAGGTGGAGCAAATTAAAGTTCTGTTAGATCTTCAGACTCCCTGCTCCTCAGGGGACTGCCACTGCTGCCACGGTTCATCTGGCTGCATTTTTAGACTATTCATGAAGTTCACCGCATAATGTTGGACAAACTTAACCTGCTTTGCAGGTTCATCACAGATTCTGCTGGCAGATAATCCAGTATTTGTTTTCACTAGCATCCATATCATGCTTCTGAACAGCATGACAGTTTTTCTGTTCTTTGGAGAAGGAATAATTTATTTTTGGATAAGGACCAAACCATCCTAAAATATGAAGATTTAGCCGCGTTTATGGTACCAGAGATTTTTCATTCATTCTGCTATACTTAGTTTAGGAAAATAATACCTTGCTCGTGTGGAGATTTTTCTGTATGCTGTGATAAGAGATGACAACTCCGTTTTTTTTCAGCTTCCATATATCCAGTTTTGTTTTGTTTTCTTTTGTTTTTCCCCCAGATAGTTTCTATTTTCCTCTGTATTATTTTTTTTAAATAATAGCAGGGACTCTTTGTTACATCTCTGCTCTATCTTTCAGATGCAGTATTTGCACAAATATGTATTATCTGTATTGGTAAGATTCTAAATATGTGTATGAGATCCAGTGTTGAATTTAAATTAATTAACATACCTTTCCTTATATGGAGAGGATGTAAGAATCTGGCAGCTCTTCTCATGAAGATCAAGCTGAAGAATTCTCATCCTCTGTAGGTCAGGGGCACAGCATGCATTCAGTAGTGTGAATATGCATTTTGCTTGCTCAGTGCCCTAAAATAGGAGGTTCTTAACAGGACACTGGGTATTTTGCCAAAGTTGAGCAAAGTTGAGGCAGTAGCTCAACTGTTCCCATAATTATTTTTAGAGATGGACAGAAACTGAAAAAGTGCAACTTTATAATAATGCAAATAGTGATGTAAAAGATCCTGCACAATCACTTTAGTAATAAGTCTTTTCAGAAGACTACAATATTGGCCTGTCTGAGTAACCTGGCAAACGTTGCACCAAAATGTGTAGTTTTCATTGTGTACATACTGAACTATGGCAACCGGAATGGTGGAGGATGACTGCTTTATTTTTTGGCCTTCATAGTCTTGACAGGCCCTTCCTAACCAAGAGTATTTTAGTTGTCTGGGTATCAACCTGGAATCTGCCTTTCTAAACAATGTATGCAATTTGCTGCCCCAAGGAGTTATGATGGTAACTAAAGTAGATGGCTTTAAAAATAAACAAAACAAGTACAGGAAGGATAAGGCCAGTTATTTTGGTTATATGGAACTTCCTGATTTAAAGGAGAGATACTTAAAAATACCAGAAACTGAAAAGCAATGGCATTATTTGTTACCATTGTTATGCCATGCATGTAGGTCTCTTAGAACAACTGACTGATTATTGAGGGATGGATGGTGCTGGTCTAGTTGTGCTTTTGAACTAATTTGATAGAGCTTTTCTTATCTCCTCAATCTTATGAATGCAGGTGAATATCCTTGAATTTCTCTGTTCTCTATTTATGTGCTGTGCACATGTTCTTCTAAAGGAGGATAAGCTTAGAAATATAAACCGTTTGATCACGCCAGCAAAAGGTGGAATGGGTCCACAGCCTGCAGAATATAGCATATATCTAAAAGATCAGTTTTCCCCCCAAATAATTACTTTTATAATGGGAATAATCACTTATATGACAATGGAGATAAATTTATTTTGTTTTTCAATCTGCCTTTTTGAAGGAAGGGATCAGCTTAAATTGAGGACTGTTTTTCTGTTGTATAAATATAGTACTCGAGTCACAAAGTGTTTGGATGGAACCAGTTGTAGAACTTGTATCAGTGTATATGTCTCTTGGGTTACCTGTTTTTTTCTATGTCTTTTTCTCATTGGATGTTGTGAGCCCAGGATTCCACATTTGTCGGCAGCTGAACATACATGTTCCAAATGCTTAGGATGTTTTTTTCCTATAGAAAAACCATGGTCCTATAGCAAGCTCCATTTTGGTTGGAAGGTTAACTGTTAGGGAGGAGATGTTGAAGAAACGTAGAAGAAAAGGAAATACATATACACAAAGAAAACCTAAAAGAGAAGAAAGAAAGAAAGAAAGAAAGAAAGAAAGAAAGAAAGAAAGAAAGAAAGAAAGAAAGAAAGAAAGAAA
>JANHFR010008155.1:308656-318707 GCA_032468015.1 Mimophis mahfalensis | reverse complement strand
CGGTTCCTGGCAATACAGCCAGCTGTCGTTCGGCCGCGAGGAAAAACCGCGGCCATTGGGAGCACAAGCTCGCCGGAAGCCGTCACTAAACAAATTTTTGTAAGTTGAGGATTACCTACAGTATAGGTATCTCCTGAAGGATGGCAGATGACTGTTCTTTCATGTGGAACTCAGAAACAAAAGAATATATAGTTGAATGAAATGTTGCATTTAGCTGAAAAAGCTTTAATTTTCAGATTTTCCATAGTGATAGCAACACGCCTACTGCATTGTAGTTTGGACTTAACCATTGTAAAACAAGTTGATTTTAAAATGGAGATAGAATGGGTAAGGGAAATATCTAGATATTTAAACCTTATAATTCATTTTGGAGAAAAAAAGAATTAAGGCAAGGGAGGTGTTCAGCATCTCTTCCCCTTGGGTTTTTTCCTTCTTTTGCATTCCTTCCCTGTTTTGTTACAAACCTCCTTTATTTGGTTCAGTACCAAACTACTTCTTTTTCCTCAGTAGATATCAAATTATAACTAATATTTTCCACTCCCAATTATGGTATTCCACTGTAAGTAATCTCATGTAGCCTGAGCTTTTTTAGATGTCCTTGCTTATATAAATTATCGGTGTTTATATTATTTTCTGATTACAACAATATGTTCCCTCCACTGATGCAAAGATCAAAGATGATTTCTGTGTTGTAAAATTGAACTTTTATTCAAAGGTTTATCTGAAGCCTGGTCAACAGAAGCAAGTATGTAGACAACTGTCCTGTTAAGTCCACTATCCAGTGGAGAAGTTTTATGTTTTGGGTTTGATTCATTGCCATCCTACCTTGTTTGAGAATGTAGAAAATGCTGAATCATTTATTGTTTCCTGCTTTTTAGGCACTCCACCAGCTATATTATGATCCCAACATTGAAAACAAGAACCTGGCCCAGAAATGGCTGATGCAAGCTCAAGTATCTCCACAAGCTTGGCACTTCAGTTGGTTGCTTCTTGATATGGACAAGGTGCCTGAGATCCAATACTTTGGGGCCAGTGCCCTCCACATTAAGATTTCACGCTACTGGAATGACATCCCTGCTGACCAGTATGAGAGCCTTAAATCACAACTCTTCAGTCACATAACTCATTTTGCTAGTGGTTCCAAAATTGTGCTGACCCGCCTTTGTGTGGCATTGGCTTCATTAGCGCTGAACATGATGCCAGAGGCTTGGCCATGTGCTATTGCTGACATGGTACGCATGTTTCAGGCAGAGGACTCTAATGTAGATGGGCGAGCACGCTGCCTTGCACTACTGGAACTTCTGACAGTGCTGCCTGAGGAATTCCAAACCAGTCGTCTGCCTCAGTACCGTAAGGGGCAGGTACGTAGTGTCTTGTCACAGGAGTGCACATCTGTGTTCCCTCTGCTAGAACAATTGTTGCAACAGCAAGACTCTCCTGGTTTCATTAAGCAGAAAGTGCTGAAGTGTTTTTCCAGCTGGGTGCAACTAGAGATTTCTCTGATGGAATGTGAGAACTTGATTCAAGCATCTTTCACTTCTCTGCATGATCCAGAACTCTTTGACATTGCTGTGGAAGCTATTGTCAATGCCATTTCCCAGCCTGATGCTCAGAGGTAAGTATAGTTTCACATTATGAGCCACTTATGGCTTTAAAAGTTTGCAACCTTAGATACTATCTATTTATTTCCATATGCAGTGATGCAGTCTGATTTTTCTATTAATAGAACTTTCTTCATCCATTTTGATTTCATTGCAAGAGTGTGCGTAATTCTTGTAGTGTTTTTGGGCAAAGAATGCAAACGAGTGAATCTAATACATGAAGTTTACAAATGTTCTTGAAAGCAAAATCTTGGTAAGAAAAAAGAATTTTATTTGAGCAACCCTTTAAAAGTAACTGTTATCTTCTTTGTCACCTTTCTTTTCGCTAAACAGTATTTTATAAAAAAGAACCTCTAGCACTTTTTTTAGGTGAGAAGTATCAATAATTAGTTTCCTTTGAAACAGACTTAACTAGTAAGCATCAAAAGCCAACCACAACTATAGATACTCTATAAGATTACCTCTTACTTGTTTTTTTGATAGGGGCACTATCAATATATAACCTCCAGCAAGGTTTACTGCTGGTTTGATCTCTGCTTTCAGAAATATTTTTAACATGTACCTGTGGTATCTTATTTGCAAGCATTACTGCTTGAAGTTTCTTGCTATGTACAATGTGGGGAAAACTCCACTATCACTGGTGGAGCTGAGAGATTATTTGAAAAGAGAATTATTCAGTTTGTCTTCACTGAGATTCACTATTGTCCATAATTTAGTAGTCGATTTAGGAAGATATATGAATTGTATTTCTAGAGAAATTGAGAATTGCATCCGTTTCAGAAAATGGACATGGTTGATGAGATTTTATCTGTTGTGATTATACTTGTGGTCTTATGAGAAAATATAATATGCAACTAGGAATGTTGGAAGATTTAATTAGCAGGTGAGACTGTATATAGATACTCCATGACTTACAGTCATAATTGATTCCAGAATTATGAACATAAGTCATTCTGCCTAATTTGAGGTATTATATGACAGGATTCAAAGTTATGACCATTTTTAGAAGGGCCATTAAGCGAATGCCATAATCATTAAGCAAACCAGCAGTGGTTAAATCCATTTTCCCCAATGGGCGTATTTTGCCACAGACTGAAAGTAAACGCCAGAAACAGGCAAAACGGCACAAGTTACAGACACGTGAATGTGGGTTACTGCAAATTGCTATAAAGATGAGTCTGTTGCCAAGCTCCTAAAATATGCTTGTGTGACCATAGACCGGGTTTAAGTGTGTGCATCCATTTGTTGTAGCTACAAAAACAGGTAGTAAGTAGCTCTGCAGAGGTCCATCATAACTTCCAATGGTGTTAAAGCAACTGTTGTAAGTCAAAGACTACCGGTATAATTCTCTTCCTGTCTTTTGACTCTTTCCCCCTTTTCCCTGTCCATGTTTCTTCACAATAAATATAAAGTATTTGAGTAGAAATCTTGATGAAAATATGTTGTGAAGAAACTGGTTCCGTGATTCCTCAGTGGGTTTAACTATTACTGATGACATATGTATTCAACCTGGAGAGGAAAATTATAGAGACAATAATATTAGTTCTCTATATATGTATCTGAAAGGTGGCAGAGTACATCACTACTTACTGCTTAAAAGGAAAGTTGGACTCTAGTTGCCAAACTTAAGTCCAGCTAAGTCCAGCAAGCTCCCATAGTTTTACACTTTTGAGATATGATACTTCCTCATTTGAAATAAGTGTAAAACTATGGGAACTTGCTGAACAAAAATGGGCTATAAAATAACTACCGAAAAGTCCACATAGGATATCACCTGTAAAAATAGAAGATTTGCTCTCCTCTTCAGGATGTGGTGGTAGTGAAAGTCATGTAAAATCTCATCATGGGGCTATGGAACAATATAACATAAAGACTATTTCTCTCCTCCTTTGAAATCTTCAGAGAAGATGAACCGTATATACTGTTCTGTTAGATCAGTTAATAAAGACATATGGAAGAAATGATCCAGGATTGCTTAGCTCTTTATTTTTTCTGATTTAAATTGATTTGGATTACCATTGGTTGGAAAAACGTTTTAGTTCTTGTCTGTGTATTATTTAGTCTTTTCCAGTATTTTTAAAGTGTACTTTTGAGTTGCATTTCCATTCTTGCATATACCAACGCAGAACTGGTTTCATTTGAATTGCTCCTTAGCCATACATATAGTCCTGTTCTTTTCTAACCTTCTGTAACCCATACTTACTTTTCATCCTCCCAGATGTTTATATTACTCCTAGCTTCTAAATTCCAATTACCTGGGGGGGTTTTTAGCCTGTGGGCTTATTTCACACCAAAATGTGATATTCTACTAAATGATCAATCAATGTAAAGCAAGATGGAGATGGGCCCGCATTTTTGAAAGCTGTTAAAAGAAATTAGTGGAGATATTTGGCCTATTCTTCCAGTGCAGAGTCCAGCATTATGGATAATAAGAGGGAACAGAAAGCTTTTGATTTGTTCAGTGCTATAAGCATAGCATAGGTACAGTCTTCCACCTCTAACTATGGACTATATATGAGGTAGAGTCAGGTGGGTGGGCAAGTTCAAAATAAGCATCTCTCTTCATAGTCTGCCTCAGTAGCTGGGAAACTGAAAACTGGCTTATTAGCCACCAGCATAGAATCTCTCTTGAAAATTGGCTGATTAGCCATCAGCATAGCATCTCTCTCGTCTCCCTTGAGGCCATCCCTTGCTCTTCCTATTTCATCCATGCTTGTTGTCATAGTTACAATCACTTATTGGCAGCAATAGGAAGATTGACAGGCAAGAAATTACTTATATGGTTCTGGAATGCTGCAGTGCACTGTGAAATACTAGCTATCTGGATGCCTCAGAAAAGTATTGTGTGAACCTTTACTTTTGATTTGAGGAAATGAATATTCAGAAATTGTAACTCTTTCAAATTCTCCTCCCATCGACAGATTCTTCTGCTTAAAAAATGAATATCATACATTTTCAAATATGTATTCCATTTCACCCATACCATTAAAATGAGGGATCTTAAGAATAGCAGAATTACACCAAAGGTGTAACTTTTCTTCTGAATCTTGGCTCAGCTTCTTTCTTGCATATTTCAAATAGACCTATTTCAAAATAAAAGTATAGCTCTTCTAAAGTCTGTTGCATGCAGAAATTAAATATATGAATAAAGCTGGCAAATTCCAGAAAAGTAATCGTATTTCAGCTGTTGGGGCAAAACCGAAATATTATAAATACTGTGTCAAATAAAATTTGTTCCAATTTATGCAGATCAGGCCTCAGGTGGCACTTATGGCAGCTGCTAGGAGTGTGAGGTATGGAAGAGAAAATATAGTGATGCCAAGTGTTTTGGGAAATGGTAAATTCCATATTGTCCTTGAAGGTGATTTTGGGTACATCAAAAGCTTGATTGGAAAAAAAAAATACTTGAGGTGAAATGATTAAGATTTGGCCCAGTATCACGAAGTCTCAGACTCAAATCACCTTCAGCCATGGAAGTTTATTGGATGATTGGCCCACTCATTCACTCTCAGCCCTTTCAGAGGATTGTTGTGGGGGGGGGGGGAGTATTCTGTATTCCTCCTTGAGTTTCTGAATAAAAGGCACACTATACATCTAATCAATAATAAAGAAGCAGTAATATTGACATTCTGGGAGAACATTGATCATAAAAAAATAAATACTAATTAGGCAATCTGGTTCCTTGGTTAGTGTCTTTGAGGAAAGTTCAGGTGTCTACACAAGCCAGAGATCACATTCCTGGGTATGAAGTGGGCAGGAGGTATGCTTTTTAAAATTTATGTATTACTGTAAATTATAAGCTGCCCTTTTGTTCCTCATTATTGCTCGCATAATGGCAGTGTCAGTCATGAAACCATTTCTTACTTTGGGGGATAGAAGGTAAATTAATTGTACAATATATTGGTCTGCACCTATGTACAGTATACCCACGCAATAACTTATGATGAGAATGATGGAGGGAGAATGTATGCTTCTTGACTATTATGAAAACAATATTGTTTATTCCAGATAAACATTTGAACCAGTACATTGAAAACATTTCCAGGCTGCTTTTAGGAAACCTCATAATGTGAAATCCCTAATTCATGTAAAATAGTCAACAGTTAAAAACACTTGAGTCTGAGAATGTATCCTAGGAAAATCAAATCAAATATAAATTGAGGCTAACATATCAATCCTGCATTAATGGAAATGTGTAGCATTGAATAAAAAGAGTGAGCACAAGGCAAGACTTCTTTAGCCCAATTCTGGAACACTGTCCCATTTTACATCAAATGATAGTAATGAGGACTCATAGAAAAACCTCTGAGGTTTACAATGTTTTCAATAGTCCTTAAGCATTTTCATGTTTACCATGTTATTTTACCATGTTATTTTTAATCTCTAATGGACAGTATCCCTCCCCCAGCGGTAGGTTTCTACTGGTTCGGCCCAGTTTGGGTGAATTGTTTAAGTTAGCTACCAGTTCACCTGAACCAGTAGCTGACTATAGCTACCTGTTCAGGTGAACTGGCCCACTCACCCATGCACTATAGCTTCCTTTTATTTGCTCTGTTTGAAGTCCAAAAAACGCCTGAGGTATGGCAGGGCTAAAAAACAGCTGATCCTTGCTGCCCCAGTAGTCACCTGTTTTTCAGTCCTGTCGCATCTCAGCTGTTTTTCTGCCCTAAGGTGACACACGTGCAACAAGCAATCTGGTTGTTACACTGGTAGCAACCCACCCCTCCCCCTCTACATCCCCAGTATAGAAACTTGTTACATCCTTGAACAGGATGAAAATAAACTCGAGATTCAGGCCTTGATAAAGTATTTATATATCTTAGGGAAGGGCAAACATGATATTTAGAGGAATTATTTGATTTATATCTTGCCTTTATTACTTTATAACTAACTTAAGCAGAAAGCTTACATAATTTTATTTACAGTCAAACCTTGGCTTGCGACCGCTATCCATTCCAGGATTGTGGTTGCGAGATGAATTGGTCGTAACCTGAAGCGACATTCACCGCACATGCGCAGAAGTGAAAATGGCGCAGAAAGGAAGCTTTCTGCACTGTTTTTTGATCGCAAGCCGAGTTCTGAGTCAGGAACAGAGTCAGAACTCAGCTGGCTTTTTCGTTCGGAACCCAAATTGGTTGCGAACCGAAACGTTTGCAACCCGAGGTTCCACTGTATTTATGTGCATTCCGCCTTTACAGGCTGTCCTCGACTTAGAACAGTTCATTTAGTGATCGTTCAAAGATAACACTGAAAAAATGATTTACAACCACTTTCACACTTAGGCTGTTGTAGCATTGCCAGCATCATTTGATCAAAATTCAGACGCTTGGCAACTGACTCATTTATGACAGTTGTAGTGTCCTGGGGTCATGTGATCACCTTTTGCAACCTTCTGACAAGCAAAGTCAATGGAAAAGCCAGATCCACTTAATAATTGTAGTACTAACTTAACAACTGCAGTGATTCACACAGCAATTGTGTCAAGAAAGGTCATAAAATGAGGCAAAGTTCATTTAACAAATGTCTTACTTAGCAACAGAAATTTTGGACTCCATTGTGTTCATAAGACAAATGAATAACTCAGAACATATCCAACAATTAACTCAGAACATATCCAATACACCCTCCTCCTTCTGTTTTCCCCAGAATGACAAACATGTAAAGTGGGTTGGGCTGAGAAAGAGTGATTGACCCAAGATCACCCAGCTGACTTCCATGAATAAAGTGGGACTAGAACTCAGGCTCCTGGTTTTTAGGCCAGCACCTTAATCATTACATCTAATGCATCATTCTTCAAATGAAAAACCAGTTGCTTTGAGTTTGCATGATCAAACTTCATTAAATTATAATTATAAAGATGTAGTCATTTAAATATTTTTCTCACATATATTGATTTTATTTATTTGAAACAGAAAGTCTCCTCCTGCATTGCAGAACCAGCTTAATGCATAGCTAGCTACCTGATTGAGATGGCATAAAATAGTGTTGTATGGTGTTGTATAACCTGAGCCCTTAGCATCCTATAAAATGTGTAGAGGTAGGTTTTGGTGATTTTCCAAAAATTATTACTGAGCACCAAAGTCTGTTTAACATGCTTGAAGGGGAAAATATAGAAAAACATGGAAAGTAAGCATATTAAGTGTGTTTAAATTATTAAATAGAATTTGTATTTATCAAACAGCAAAACTAATGTATTTCTGCAGTGTAGCCTAGGAAGTTACTGCAAGGCTAAATACAATTTTTGTTCCTAAAATGTGCATACACTTGGTTTAAAGAAATAAAAGAAATTGTTCAAAAATCTCAGCAGCTAGCAATACCAATGTGTCTGGAAGCTAACAAACATAAGTCTTGGCTAGTATTTGGGTGTAAGACTTCCAGGGAGTATCAGAGCTATAGGCTAGACTTCAGAGTTAGAAAAATATATAAGACAATGGCAAATTGTTTCTGTATTGCTGCCAGGAAAGCATCATGGACATGCCCTGGAAGTCATCAGGAGTCAAGCATGACTGGAAGGAGACTTCATTTTAATTTTGTAACGGTCTATTAGGTGCTATTAGGAATGATAGCTAGCTAGCTACAAATTCAAGGCAATATAATTCTGAGTAGCAGTTATAAGAAAGTTGGTTTCATTCACTAAAGGCATTGTTGCATTCATCCTCTGCTCATAAAAATTCTGAAAAATCCAGATTAATAAAAAGGGAAAATTGGGGGTGGGAAGGTAGGGGGAACTAAATATTTGCACCATCTACCAGGGACTGTAATATTTTCCTAAAGACAGGAAAAATAGTGGGGGATATAGAGTTCTCCATTTTTATCTTCCCTCTTTCCTAACAGGTATGTGAATACTCTTCTGAAGCTCATTCCACCGGTACTAGGACTCCAGGAGCAGCTACGTCAAGCAGTTCAAAATAGGGATATGGAAACTTCTCATGGGATTTGTCGTATTGCTGTAGCCTTAGGGGAGAATCACTCTCGGTGAGAAGGATTAAGCCTTGTGTTGGTATTTAATAGCTGTGATTGCTAAAGTGTGGCTAGAGCCATTCAGAGTTCTCTATTCCTCCCAACAGTTTGCAATCTTTCAAATTCCATTTAGAGATCTTGAAGATGATTTGGGTGTTAATTTACAATCTTGGTTTTGTGGGGAACTCTACAGAATCTGAGATTCGTGATGTGCATGGAAGTTATTCAGGTTCTAAAACAGTTCCAGCTAATGGACTTCAGTGGACATCTGTTTCATGAATTGTTGAATCCTATTCCACCTGTATTAAGTTCTATATTTTATTTGAGCATTTATGATTCATTGGGTCATCATTTCAAAGGTATTTTCTTCTGCAGAGAAACAAAATGTTCATGGTCAGGCAAAAAAACCGTGGGAGTAACCTCCAACTGTCTGCAAACTTCCCTATTAAAACTTGCCTTCTGAGAAACTGCCAGAGTGTGGTGGAAATGATGACCACTTGACCGTAGCAGCACAGCCGCAAAGCAGTGGTTAAACAACTGCAACTTTGCCAAATTTCAATTCCACAAGAATAATGAGTCCCAGATCTTGGACTCATTATTTAAGTGAGCTCATTTGAGATACATTGGTTCAAAAGTTGTGCCCTTTGATACACGTTCTCATGTCCGGGGTTTTTAACTAGTGTGTTGGGGCCTGTTAGTTTAATATTTGTTTTAATTTTTATATTGTGTGTTTTTAATTGCCCTGTACACCGCCCTGAGTCCCCAGGGAGAAGGGCGGTATAAAAATTTAATCATCATCATCATCGAACTGAAGGTTAAAAATGGGAGTTTTGGTAGTATTCCTGCAGGTCTGCCATGATATAGCAGGTTCCTGATTCTGCATTCTTATTACCTTCCATAGAGCACTTCTGGACCAGGTTGATCATTGGCAGAGTTTCCTGGCATTGGTCAACATGATAATGTTCTGCACCGGAATCCCAGGACACTATCCTGTGAATGAGACCACAAGCTCACTTACACTCACTTTCTGGTACACGTTGCAGGTAAGAGTTCTCTTCCTGAAGCAGATTCCTTCAGTGGTATTTTCTTAGCTCGATACGATTTATTTATGAGAGCCATGCTGGTGCAGTGGTTAGAATGCATTGTTGCAGGCTAATTCAGCTGACTGCCAGGAGTTTGATCCTGACCGGTTCAAGATTGACTCAGCCTTCCATCCTTCCGAGGTTGGTAAAATGAGGACCTAGATTGTTGGGCCAATATGCTAATTCTATAAACCACTTTAAAGGGCTATGAAGTGATATATAAATCTATACTATTGCTATCCCCTGGTTCAGTGGTTTATGTATGCATATTCTACTTGTTCTGTACTTGTATGGTAGTAGAAGCGCACATTATATACTGTATATACTCGAGTATAAGCCGAGTTTTTCAGCCCCCAAAAAGTCACCCTCGGCTTATACTTGGGTCAGTGCTGCTGGCCCCCTGAAATG
>JANHFR010008155.1:278424-293789 GCA_032468015.1 Mimophis mahfalensis | reverse complement strand
GTTTTAGTTTCTTATTCATTCACTTTCTGTTCTCTCTCTTTCTCTTTTTTAATTCAATTTAAACCTATTTTAGCTTTCTGTTGACAACGTTTTTCCTTTTAGTTGAATATCGAGTTTCTCATCTGTTTCTGTGGAAGTTGAAAACAAAACATTATCCCTTTTCTTAGGTATAAGTTTATCCCTTCTTCTCTACATAGAAATGCAACAAGACCTCTAGATTGGATTTGGTTCAGGTCATGTGCTGTGGCCTGAAACAGGAAGAACCTTTGGAAAATGGCAAATGCAGTTCAAAAACTTTAAAAATCCATATTGTATATGTTTTGTATGTTTGGCTCTAATGATTCTGGGCTTTTAACAAATCCAGAGTCTCCAGTCGTTGGGTAGAAGTCAGTGATCTAGTGGGTTATATCTAGAAGAGAAACCTGATCAAATATGAGTAACAGGAAATAACAACTTGATTTGTTTAAGTGCTTTCAAGGTCTTTTGGTGCTCCATCCTTCTTCACTCTTGTTGAGATTTTCTGGGTTGATATTTTTTTTTCCAGATCATGAATAATCATGCTGTCTTGTCTCTAATGTTGTTGTAATGATGTAATGTACAATGTAGTGAGCAGTGAGGTACTGCTCGGATAGTTCAGCTTGGGAATAAGTGGACCATGAACTGCTTTTGAGTTGGATGAGCAATATCTTTACTGGAAATCAGCTGCAGGATTATGAATTAATGAAGCAGGGAAGGGCATGATCTTTGATATCATCTGGTTCTCCTGACTACAGCAAGATGCTTTCCTCTTGGCTCTGATTTATTGTTGCTTGATATGCTTTTTGTAGGCTGTGATGTGGAAAGTGTTTTAGCACCTAGCCCCCCCTTGTGACAGATTTTAAAGCTTGCAACCATAATGCAAATACATCTCACATTTTTTCTTCCATAGAGATAGGGATCTTAGAAAAATATTACATTTTAACACTATTTTAAGAATCGGGGTATCACCTTCTTAATAACCTTTTTCTTCATAAGAAATAAATAAACACAAGGTGGCTGGCTGTGAAAGGAATTTTTTCGGGTGGTGTTATCTTTACCTGTGGGATGCCCGAATGCTGGTAGGCAATTGGAGGAGGGGCTCCTTTCTTGTCCGTCCTTGGTTCACACACGGGACTTGAGCCACCGAGCTGTCAACCTCAGCAGTGCACAGGCCCAGCACCTTACCACATGAGCCACCATGGCCCCAACCTGAGGTGGTATTATCTACTCATAGAAAATTTATGAGACCCTGACATTAGAAAAATATTTATTGGGATTTGTTGACATAGTCACTAGGTCAACTATTGCTCACTAGTTTGTTTCAATACTAATTAAAAATACATATAGTCCTCAACTTACAACCACAATTGAGCCCAAAATCTCTAGCTAAGCGAGACATTGGTTAAGTGTGTTTATGCTTTTTTTTTTGAGCAGAAATAAACAATTTTTGAAATCATATGCTTTTCCTGATATTAAATAATGCATAAAAGTATTCAGTGAGTGTCCAGACTATATTTATCAATAATTTTATATAGAGCTTTTGGGAGCTAATTTGCTTCAGCTCTGATACATGATGATCATGCTTTTTGAAATTCTGCCTTTCTGTCTGTTCTGGCAATTTTTCAAGAATCTACTTTACCCAAGAAGGTGTAAAGCAGGGATCCCCAAACACCAGTCCACGGCCCACTAATGGGCTGTGAGCTATTCACAATCGGGCAGTGGAAATGGCAGGCACACGTGCATTCCCACTTATGTCAGCAGCGGCTGAGCTTGTGCACACGTGGTCCAGTGCGTGGGTGGTAGGTGCGCATGCATGCCACATGCACAAATGGAGCTACGTGTGGTTGCTAGCTGCTCATGCAGAACCATCCCTTCTCTCTCCCCCACTTGCTGATCCACAAAACCAGAAAGGTTATAAATCATTAAATATATTTTCTCCTAGATTATATATCAGGTCCTGCTTCAGTATAGAAGATACTGAATTTCTCCAGTAGAGATCATTTATATTTTTTCCATAGCAACATTTATTGGTATCAGATTGGGAAACAGAACAAAACACATAATAGGGGTCCTCCCTCAACCTAGCTAGCAACATTTCATGATAGCTTTATTCACTGCCTGTTCTGAGAGTGGACTCTTCAGCAAAATTGATTGCATATCAGCTATTCTTTTGCTGACTGATTCAATTTACATGCCAATAATAAAACATTATTGTAGACTCCCAGATTTAATTTCATAGGATATCAATAAATCTGCAGAATAGATATTTCATTTTGAATAAGTCACAAGACATCAATATAATTCTAAACAAAAAAGCAGGTTCCTTCAAAGACTGAGAAGTTATTAAACAGCATATTGAGATTCTTCAAGAAATCCCTTTAAAATGCATGTAGAATAGATTCTTTTTACGTCTGCAGAGTGGCTTTGATTGTGCCCTTGAAGAAACCAAATGAGCAGTCTCATGAAGTACCTGAGTTTTCTTGCAAAACTTCATTCCTGCATAGAAATAAAAGCAACATTTCAGTTAGTTTTGTTCAAATAGTTTTGTGTTATAGTGGAAATGAATGTGGGACCAGATTCTCATTTAATGCGCCATGAGACAATTTACATTCCTGTAATTGTCCATATACCTTCAATATCTGATAATTTCTTGAAGAAAACAGAGCAAATAACTATTAAGTTTATGCTTTGTCTTCTGATCTGGCAGATCTACGTGTTCGTTCAAAAGGACAATAAATACAATTACTAGGGCTAGGCAGTAGATAAAAATCTCCATCTTCCAAGCAGTTTAATATATACTGTTTGGATCACAAACTTAAATGCCCTTCCCGATGCCTATGTGAAGTTTACAGCAGATATTTTCTGTTTGCACACAGAGAGAGAAATAACTGCTGCTACCTAGGATCGAACTCACAGCCTTCACCTAGAGATGGAGGCAAGATCTCCATCTCTAGACCACTACACTGTTCTGAACTAGAGTACTTGGAATATAATTACACAACACTCTCTTCATCCTTCCCTATTTAAAAATACGGTAATCTAATAAGGCTGATTTGCTTTAGGATTTATTAATCCTAAATTAAATGATGAACCTAAATTTGATATTTTTGGCAGTTGGTTCTTCTGAAATTAGGATACTGTACTAACTAACTGTTCAAAACAGAGTAGGCAACCTAGTACTCTTGTAATCCTCTGGATTCTAGTTTTCATAGTTCTTTACCATGTTGTTGTTGTTAGTTGCAAAGTTCTGTCTGACCGATGTTCCTCCAGGCCTACCTGTCATCTACCATCCCCCGGAGTCCATTTAAGCTCACACTGCTTCAGTGACTCCATCCAGCCACCTTATTCTCTGTCGTCCTCTTCTTCTTTTGCCCTCATTGGCCCTCATTGGCCATAGGGGTTGCTTAAAAATATCTGGAATACAACAGGTTGCATACATACGTACTTAAAATATCAAATCACAAGTCCTTCAAATAGGCTTATATATTTAATTTCAAGGGAAGTTCAGATAAAAAGTTAATCTAAAAATGTAAAATATTAAAAACTAGCAAAGAATTTTTGGGGTGACTTTATACTGTCATTCCCTCTGAGACCTAGGCAACAACAAGTAATTTCTTTATTTCTTCCTACAAAACCACAAGGGCTTTCCATGTAGTTGCCAGGAGCAAAATCTGACTTGACGGCAAATAAAGAAATGCCTGATTATATATTTTCATGAAACTCATTTGGTGTTCATAGAAATTAATTCTTTACCATTTTGCTTGATTTTCTTTGATTATAAGAAAGATTACCATAAAAATTTACAAAGATACATTGTGACAGAGATGTATTTTATCCTCTACTTGGCATTGCTTTCTGTATTGTAAGGGCCAAATATGATTCAATGTACAGTACTTGTTTTTCATTTGAGATTGCTGTAAGATACATATCTAAATAAAAGGTGGTGTGAATATGGTAAGAAAACAGACTTTTTCTAGTAAAATAATGGCAAAATATACTACTGAAATTCATAAAACCTATAGCAATATAAAAACATTACAAACTTTATAAATTAACACCAAGAAGGTTAAAACACTGGTCTTAGAATAAATGAAAATAAAATATAGTTTGTTTCTTTCATCAGGAAAAGAAACATAACTAATCTGATTGCTTTTGTTTGTAAGTGAAACAAAGAGAGCAAGGAAAATAGAACATAAAGATATAGAAATGAATTATTGCAGTTAAAATATTATCATAGAAATCCAATTACTGCTCATTAGGCAACAACATTTGTAGTATTTTAATGAGAGAAAACATGCCTATCAATGTGGTTAGACAAGAGGCATCCATTTGTACATAGAACAGAGTACATAGAAATGCTATCATAGTTACCCAGGCACAGGAGTTGGAGCTGTTGTCCATGGTGCTGAAAGATTTGTTGTTGTTAAAGGTATCTTAAAAATCCAGTTGCTGTGCATCATAGAAGAGACCTACTATTTCTAATATTTTAGTGATCACTATACTTCAGTTGTGTAAAATGTGATTAGATGATACGGAATTTGCTGTTTGGCTAGCGCCTTGTGCATGATAATTCAGATTTCAGAACAAAAGTACAGGAACTGGGAATTGCAATCCATACTACTGATAGACTAAATATGTATTGTTCTTGTCTCTACTTTCTGTGGTATTGTAATGTTTCTAGGCAGATATAGATATAAAAAAAAGTAAACCCAAATGCTAAGTATCTGTATAATCCTTATTCTGGTTATCTAGAATGGAATTCCTATACCTGGGGTACATCATTATTTGTAACAAAGTCGGAATACTAGGAAGCTGTTTTCCAGATAATAATTCAATTTCATGTTTCTTCAGAGGCTCCTCCTTACCTGGACCCCTATGCTCTTGAATTATAAAGACACATTCATCATATAATCATTTCCCTTTTTCCCATACCTGGCTTACTGTGTTTTATAGCTGATGGCCAGGTAAGTTGCACATGCAAGCCTTTGCCAAGGGTTCCTGTGTGGCAATTGCTTGTCCATGGCTTGCCAGAGCGGTGTTTATTGTCTGTGTATATATGTGTACCTTGCAGGCACTCAAACGGAAACCTGATTTGTTCCTGTGTAGCAGCCTGGATGTCAAAGCAGTATTCCATTGTGGTGAGTTCACACGTGCCATAGACTGAATTGCTTTAAAATCACTGTGGGAAATGACTTAGACAAATGGGTAATGATCCTTACAAGTTGTAACGATTGTAAAGAATGGAGAAAAGTTCTTGATATGGAAATGTCTACAAAATTAAACAAAACCCACTGTAAAGAGACTTTAGGAAGGAAAGCTTACTTTTTTTTCAACTTGCAAACATCCCCCCCCCCACCCTTAATTACACAAGCTGACTACCAAATTATTGCTTCCTTCTAGCTGTGATTTCTCTGAAGTTTCCTGAAGCACCAACTGTCAAAGCTGCCTGCGGCTTTTTTGTGAGTATTTGTCTTTGGAAGAGTAGATCTGCCATTGGCTAGATAGAACCAGGGGTGGGCTGCTATGGGTTCGCACAGGTTTGGGCAATCCTCTAGCTAAGATTCTGCCCAGTTCGGCAAACCCATAAATGTCACCCCTGATTGGCCCTACCCCACCCCTCCCAGGAGTCTCCACACAGCCCAGTTTGGATGCCAGGTAGGTACAGGGCCCATGCGGAGGCTCGGGAAGGGCAAAAAATGAGCCTCCCAGGGGCTCCAGAAGGCCAGACACAAGCCCATTTCCGGCCTCTGGAGCCTGAGGGAGGCCATTTCTGGAGGCTTGGAAAAAGCCTCTGCAGCCTGGGGAAGGAAAAAAATGGGTTTCCCAGAAGTTCGGGAAGACCCCCAGAGCCTGGGATGCCATTTTTTCCCTCCTAGAGGCTCAAGGAAGGCCTCTGGAGCCCAGGAAGGGTGAAAATGCCTTGGTGCAGGAGGCTACTAGGCCAAGCCCACCCAGCAACCGGGCACAGAACCTGTTGCTAAAATTTTTGGAGCCCACCCCTGGATAGAACCATAATACGAAAAGCAATTGTTCTGGGACAGTAGCAAAACACCAACACTGATCAATGAGTGCCTCTCCCAGACTTAATGAAAGGTTTTGCTTTTGTTATTACATCTTGGGGATATCTCTTTTTATTTTTTATTTTTTTTAATCCCATTTATATGCTGCCCTTCTCCAGAGACTCAGGGTGGCTTACAATCTGTTAAGCACAAATCAATGTGCTTAGCAATAGCCTTCATTCCTTGTATATGCCTGCTTATTAGCGACATTTTTACAAGGTCAGCTTATTGCCCCCAACAATATGGGTCCTTAGTTTACCTCCCTCGGAAGGATGGAAGGCTGAGTCAACCTTGAGCCTGGTGAGATTTGAACCTGCACTAATTGCAGGCAGATGATAACACTTAACAAGCAGTTAGACCGCTGAACCAACAAGGCTCTTTATGTACTTAATGATGGTATTAAGACTTGAAAATAATATGCCAATCTCCCCATTATATTTATTTAAATTCTGTCTATAGGAAAGGGATATTTCCAATTTGAAATTTGTGTTCTTGATATTTTGATAAAAAGTTCTCGATATTTTGTCCACTTAGACCTTTTCTCCCGCTTGTTATAGACTGAATTGCTGCCACGCTGTGGGGAGATTGCGCCTGTGGGACAAGTGGTACACGAGAATGGCAAAATGTTACTACAAGCTGTAATTGAGGTAAGCAGTGGATCTTTCATAATCTGGGATCAATGAAAAAGGATAATTGGGAAGCACTTTGCTCACACACAGGCTGCATTTACTGCAATTTGTTTTATTAATTCAGTTTCCTTGTTATCAGAATATGTGCAGGATTATCTGCAGCATGATTCTGTCCATGTTTACATACACATAAATTCCACTAAAGTAAATGGAGCTTATTTTCCAAGTATGTGTGGATAGGATTGGAATCTGTTTAAGGCTGGGGCCTTAAATATTCTGAAGCATTCAGCCTGGCCTTTGGTATAATCTACTGGCATCTTCAAATGACATAATGTAAGGTTCATCCTGCAGTATAGTCTTTTGCAAGATTTGACTGGATTTGCTCCATCCTTGCAGGGCATAGGTGGCCAAGCTTCACGAAATTTGATGGATCATTTTGCTGAGATTCTTTTTGCTCTCAACAAACATTGCTTCAGTTACCTGAGTGTGTGGATCAAGGAAGTGATGGGGCAGGATGGCTTTCCATCAACCCGTGTTAGCCCTGAGCAAAAGGACATTTTCAGCCAACAGATTCTCAGGTGAGTTTCTTCTTGGCATATTTTCAGAGACAAAATTGTGGAACAATTAAACTGAATAGGCTATAAAAGTAATATTCCATGCATTCTATCTCTTTTGGTAAATTGTTCAATTAAAGTCCAGATGGTAAAAATCTTAATTAGCTCTATACAACTAAGTCTCTGAAGAATAATTCATTTAATTAATCTATATATATAAAACAGAAGTGTGGTGAGGAGTGTATGTGCTCTATATGCTCCTACATGGAGCAACCAATCTAGCCTAAACTTGGCACATACATACCTTGGTATTGCAAGATCAGCACTGGGGGCATGGGTCACAAAAGCCTTTGAGGGATCAAAATGGACATTTCACTGCCCCACGGACATTTCACTGCCAAGCTCTACTGCACATGTGCAGAGGGTTACCAGGCAAGGCAAGCAAATCAGAGACTCTCCAGCTAATAGAGGCAAGGCATGCAAATTGGGCAAAGAATGCTGGGAATTGTAGGCTGCAGCAGTCATAAATACCCAGGTGAAGCTGGGTTATCAGCTAGTATTTTATAAAAGAAACAGCACTTATATTAATTGAACACATTAAATATATACAGGTTATTTTTATAGAGTCTGAAAATACATTCTCTCCTTTTTCTGTCTTCTATAGCATGGTGCTATACTTGTAGGCAAACCAGCTGGAGTGCCTTTTTGGGGGGGGGGGGCTTTGGGGTGTCCCACCAATTTTCCAAAGTGAAAAGCTACTGGTTAGCTAAGATCAGACAAACCCCTCAGAAGTGATCCAGCTTAAGTCTTTCTGTTTATGCTTCACACAATATGCCTGTAAGTGTGACTGCTCTGGAGCCAGATGACATCACTAGAACAGCAGCTTTCAGTTTAACAGAGCTTGCTGATAATATTTTGTGTCCAAGAGCAGAAATCTTCAATTCTTCAGTCTAATTTTCATTGCTGCTTGGTAGAAGGGAGTGTAATGTTCCATCCTTAAGTATTTGCTAAAAGGCTATAGGAGGCTAGGGCTCCATGTGTTGACCCTTCTTACTGTCTCCTTGGTTCTACACACTTAAGAAGAGAACTCTGAAAGACATTTGCTTGAATATGAATACTCTTCAGACATCATAGATTCTGCAATATCAGGATCTGTGGCTACAAATATTATTTGCAGTTATATGACTGTACATAAAACTTGTGAATGAAGGCAAATATACCTGTCCCAGGATAATGTTGTAAGACCTAATCTAGTTCGGTCACTGAGACCAAAGATTTAGCCTTCTGAGCTTTTGGACTCATGCTGGAGCCCTTCTGCAGGGAATCTTTCTTTACTGGAATGTGCATGTTCTGGTAGAAAGACGTTCCCTGGGAATCGGTTCCAGCACGAATCCAAAAGCTCAGAAGACTAAACCTCTGGTCCCAGTAAGGTCTTTCAAATAGAACTTGCTTCAAGATCTCCCTGCTCTATGCCTGTTTGGATCTGGAACTGAAAGAATAGAAGCCAGCACACATGACAAATCTGTGGAAGAGACTAGCATGAACTGTTCTGTTCCCCATACTTTTTAGTCCACATTTGTAATTAAAAAGAGTTCCAGTGAGTAGGGCAACAAGAATAACTGTTGGAAGCATCTCTAAATGGACTGTTCCATGCGTTGATTCTTTATTGGCAAGTCCTGAAATTTTTCAATCTATCATCCGTTAGTATTACACATTGATCTTTCATCCTCCCTCCTTTGTGCTAGCAGAGAACGTGTGAACAAACGGCGTGTGAAGGAGATGGTCAAGGAGTTCACATTACTTTGTCGAGGACTGCATGGTACTGAATACACAGCAGACTACTGAGATCTGTGTGGCAAAAGACTGCAGCATGAACAGATCCGGTTTTATGCCATCGCCTGAAGCTGCTACCAAATCAGCTGATAGAATAACTTTCCAGTTAACCTACCCAGTTGCTCCTCTCAACAAGAAGCTGTTTCCAAATCCCTTCTGCATATTCAGAGCCAATGAGCTCAAGGACTTTGAGCAGAAGTTGGAGCAGGGCTGGACAGTCCCCTGTCAACCACAGGACTAGTGTACTAATTGCCACTTTCCCCCTTGGCACGCTCCTGTAGAAGTGTCTGTGATATTGTTTATTTCTAAAGAGTCTACCTTTTACTTGCATGAGGAAGCTTGTGTCTGATTGAAGTGAAGGTCCTCCTGCCTTGAATTACATTAAGGCTACTTCTAAGCTCCTGTGGTTGGTCTACTGGGGAAGCGGCATACTTTAGGGGCAATTATGGGCAGGGATGGAGTACAGCTGTAGCAGAGGCAGTTACAAGAATATAATCTGCCCTAGCCTGATTGGTGCAATAAATAATACTAAAAATCCAACAAGGTATCACAAAGAGGAAACACCATCTTTTTTGGGCTGTGACATTCCTTGGAATGCTGGCAAGTATGCTACATTACCTCTTGAAATGTTGCTGCTGCTGCTGCTGCTGCCTCTGCACATTCTGCAGAGCATCTTCTATTACATTAGCCTCTTCAAAGATATGAATATGTGAATGTGAGTGTCTAGGTCTGCTGCAAAGAAAGAGTTGCAGCTACCCTCAATAATGGTTTGAAAACCCTTTGCGTTATCTCTGCTGCTGGCAATTGATCTATACAATGGATCTGGGTTGTGACAAGAGTTGGTAAAGCTGGAATGAAGACAGAAGCATTTCTGTCACCTGGGAAATTCTTAATGTCATAAAGATTCGAGATTCATTAATAAGCTAAGCCTCTTTGCAACCTAGATCCATTTCAGTGGCAATGTATTAATGCAACTTCTACAGGAGTAGTTTAACCAGATTTCCTACAGACTCCTAACTCAGGTTTGCTGCTGATCTTTTTTCTTTGCCCAGGACTGGGTAGGTTGAAGTTAATTAACAAAAAATTATCTTTGCTACATTAATGAAACTTAAAAACATTTATCACCTATTACCTAAAGAACAATATCTAAATATCAGTGTGAAAAGTACAAGGAATTTATGTAGACTTGGCAGAAGATTCTTCATAAAAGCACAAAAAGCACACGTTTTGGGAAAGAAAAACTATTCTGCGATGATATAAATGGAAATTAATTGAATATCTAAGTTATTACATAAAATAAGCATGGTACCAGAGTAACTCTGTACACCATGATATACCAACTATGTCATGAAGTGGGGAGAGACTGAAAAACCCGCTCTGAAACAGAAATCATGCTTGTGGAAAGACCATATTTTTAGAACCTTTTTATTACTGATAGGAGCTAAATTAGTGTTTTGGTGGTACCTGAATAATCTTGGACTCATCTGACCCAAAGCTCTTCCTCTAACCAATGGAAGCATTTTTCTGCCTATTGGAACCATTCATCTTTCAAATGGTTCATTAGAGCAAAAATGTGTGCAGTAGAAAAACCGCTTCCTCTCTTGGTTGCATTTGAGGTAACAGGGCTTTTGAAGTGAGGAATCATGTACTATTTAATTCCCTCCCCACTTATTTAAAAATGATTGTTCTCTAATACATTCTTCTGCATCAAATCTTGAAAATAGGACATCCCAACTTCTATTACAGTTCTTCAGTGAAAGAATTGTTCCAATGTAATCAGATGTTTTCCTCTGAGCAAGTAATTTCTGCTTTCAAGGGGAGGAAGAATGAATCCTTGTAGTCTTTTTTCCCCTCTGGCATGGCATGATTATAGATAAGTAATATACTACCAAAAATGATTCATTTCTAAACATGGAGAAAAAAACAGATTTTTGAGGAAGAAGACTTGGTGAACAAATGATGAATTCCATTTCCATATCCAAACTTAGCTTCACAACAGCTATACTGTGTGCCTTGTGGTGGGGTTTATAGACTATAGCCTACCTGGTTGTTCTGCATTGTTGCTTCCTTATCTATGTCAGCCTTTCAGCCTACAACATAAAGAAATTTTATGATCCTAGATGACCATGAGATATTGAACAGGTGCCTGAAAAACTGAGAAGCACAGAATATAAAAACACACTCATTGAAATCTACCTTGAACAGAACCAGCCTTAAGCTATTCTATTTGATTAGTATTTTGCCTTACCTTCTTGACCATGTGTGAGGTTTAGAGGTGTTGTTGTCACCATTTTTGTATCTCCCATTTTCACAATGGGTAATCATGAAAAATAGCTTATATGGTTGTTTCCAAGGCCTGTCTACATAAGAGTATCTCCAATCACTCCAACAAAACAGTAGGAGAAATAGCCACAATTGGGTACTAGGTAAGTTATCATGAAACGATACAAGGTGCAAGTTTGCTAGGATTCTTCTGAAGGCAATTGATCTGTACACTAGAAATGTTTCGTCCTCCAATTGTAAGAAATGAGCAGAAATCTGGTAAGAGAACAGATCCACGTGGCTAAAGTTTAGTAATAGTGAATCACTTCCAGCAAAAATAGACAAATTTCTTGTATTCCTTTGCCATGTACCAAAAGTATTTCTACCTTGTTTCCCTGGAGTTTATTTTCTTGGAATATTTTATACCAGTTTGTAATTCCATAATTTTCACTGTTTTTTCTGCTGAAAAACTCTGCTGTATTACTTCTCTAAGAGTCCCTTGCACCAAATAAGTGTGTTTTGCACTAGTATTCTTCAATATTGCCTCCCCGCTTCAATGACACTCCATGTTCAGATACAGAAAGTGGCATAGTAGACACAGGATCTTATGAAAGAGCCATCGCAAAGTAATGCTTCTGCTCAGGATGCCTCTTCCTTAGTTAATGGGCTAATGGACACCTCTCTTGGTGCTTGCCAAACTTCCTTCTCTGTCTGTTTTTTCCTCCCCATTTTAAAAATGAATTCCTAATATGCTGTTAAACAAAACATCAGTCTCAAGTACAATCTAGATTTCCAATAGTGCCTCTTGGCCTCATGTAGACTTCAGAATCCACAGTGGCTATACAATACTTAGAAAGTGTTTTGCCTTGTCAAGATTTTAATGGGAAGTCTTTTGAAGCTTCATTCAGTAATAACAGGCTCAATGCACAGCACAAATACAGTAGCAACCTTAGTAAAGCCAGTTGAGTTCGTATCTGGAGTCTTCATCAAGTCAGAACAACAAAGCTCCATGAGATACTTCGCCAACTCGAGGTAAAGGGACAGACCTCCATCAAGCAAGACACCACTCTGAGAGGCATTCTGGATTATCTGCCTGCACTTTGTTTGGAAGAATGCCTACCTGATCAAAACCAAAGGAGAAAAATAAGTTGAAGTAGTGGGGATGAAGGAACTTCAGTTTGGCTCCCTAGGAAGTGGGTATTTTGTGACTTTCCAGATTTACTACAGTAGACATTTTTAGAGTGTCTATAACATGACTGTAAATTTCAAATATGCCTACTGACCTCAAAAGTTTTGAGATACCTTGCACAATGGGAGTGCATCAATATAGCTTGAACTGACTTCATGCCATTTTGTGGAAGCTAATTGATTTGACTTCACATTAAGGATGTAATAGAGAAACAATATTTGTGAAAAGTAGAAAACCCATGTGCTGGATGACAAAAGTGCATACTAGGTGCTTGTGTAATTTCATGTTTCCTTGTGAAGGAACATTTATGCATAAACACAATTACTCCTTTTAATAGAAAACTTTTGTGTGCCAATACAATTATGGCCAAAAAAGAGCTATTAAAGGGGAGCTTGGCATTTTCAAGGGGATTTTCAAACCCCTATGTAAAAGCTTCCTACAGACAACCATTTCAATATGCAATGAAGACTGAGCATCATTAAACTGAACATTGGCTGAAAAATAAAATGGAATGAGGTGAAAATCCTAAAGGAAGAAGTGGCCACCTAGAAGCCTGAACAGAAGCATTCCTGTTGGGTGGAGAAAATATAGTTGGGGCCTGGCAACAGTTTAGTTGCAAACAGACCAGTTATAGCCTGTAAGGTTTAAATCTGAGATTTCCAATAGCAAGTAGTCCACCATCCATCTAGATAATTCTATTGTCAATCTGCTCTTCTCGACTAAATGATCTTTAATATTTGCCCAACATTTATTCTTCTGTAAAGAACTTTAATTTGGTCCCCTGGGGATTACAAAGATCAAGATTAGGGCTATGCATGCTTCAAAGTGATTTGGAAGAAATACTTAAAACCCTACATAAGCAAAGCATCTGTTATCCATTAAAGAGGCCAATGCAATGCGGTTCCTTCAACCTTTCTTTATAGAATATTTTTTTATACAGTATCTTTATTCATTTTTGTGACCCTCTTAGCTAATTTCTCTTTGTCAGCATATTTAAGTGTGATCTCCAGAAAAGGACACAGTGCTTTGGAATAAAATGGAATTACTTGTTACTTGGAGACTATGCTTCTATTAATTCAATCTGAGAATTACATTAGGTGTTTTTGTTTCATTTTCTTTTTTTAGCAATTGCATCACTGCTGATTTCAGCTTGTGATCAATAATGCTCACCCTACTGTTCAGCATAGTCTTAACTCTCTAGTCAACAGAAATTACAACTGAAGACCACCTTAAACAACATTGATATTTATAAATTGGCCACTAGTGTGGATTAACATTTGTCTCATCATTAAATAAACAACCTCAACACACTTTTTCAGCAGAGATCAACACTCTTTTAAAAATTTTATTCCTCTAACAAAATAGCACTCTACTTAATCTGTTGAGCTGTCCATATCAACATACTGCAAGAAATGCTAATTTAGCCACTTACGCACTTTACAAATAAGACTGTCAACCAGTTCAAGAAGACCCATGTTCCATAACCCATCCAAGTCCAGCAAAGAATGCAGTTTGTTATCTGGCCAATGTCTTTCATATTCAGGATTGGTCATCCACAAGGCTCATCTTCATAGGCAATGGCAATTCCCCGTCGTCCCACAATAGCTTTTTTAACTTCTGTTTGGCCCAGATGTTGCTCCAGTCCCTGCCAGCTGCGGGACTCCAAGAATGAGGCTAAGATACAAAAATATTTCTCCAGCTTTATTCCAAAGGCCACAAAATAAAAACAAAAATAAAAAACTAGTATATTGGTAGGGAATTACTATATTTACATAATGAATCAGAAATATTGTGTGGGAGGACATTGGTTAGGTTATTAATCCTAGCTCCACCTCCATTAATTGCCTATCAGCAACTATGAATGGATTCAGGTAGTAGCGATGCAAGAAGTAACTATTTTATCAGCCTCAATTTTTGAGATTCCACAATAACTATATCTCAAAAAGTGGATTAATCAGAAGAAAAGTACTGAGGAGGTTCTTTGCAACTGAAAGAGCATTGCCCCAAGCCACATACCTGCTGGGCTAATCTGACACATGGTCTGTAAATGGTTGCGGCACATCACAGCTGTGCCAGAATTTGGCTCTGTATCTGATAGGGAGGGATCAACTGAGCGCAGCTGTCCAGTGATCAGTGAAATGCTGGGTTCAATGTTGGTCTTTTCTGGGAAAAGGACATGGTCACGAGCGCCTGGAGATAAGAGAAAACAATACAGTAATAACTAAGTTTCAGTACTTACAAAATGATACGCTATTATTATATATTCAAAGATTGAATCAAGCGTACAGACCCTGATTAGAGTCTTTCCTAATTGAGTTTGAGGATACTAATGGCAATACAGAATTTGTGGGTTACTCTGGCTGTAGCTGACCAAGAGCAGAACAGGACCAAAAATCTTGATGGAATTCTCTAAATTTCATACTTTTGAACTCATCATGAAAATGTCTATATCTTAAAAGGAACAATGAATACTCTTGATTCCCCAGAATGCATAAGATTTCTAACCTCTTTTTTTTTTATGGCAATAGAAGCTCATGACTGACCACATTTACCCTCCAAAACAGCACCATGGCTTCTATGATTTTGAGGATGAAAACACACTAACTAGAGTAACTTCTAAAATAGGATTAATGCTGTCCAAAAAACACCCCCCTACCTACTTCCCCATGCCATACACAGACACACACACAAAATCAACATTCAACTTGGTAAAGATAGCAACTCTATTAACTTTGTTAGCATCAAGCCTTGCAGTATTACAATCTCTCCTCAAAGCTTTATGCCCCAAACCATCAAAAGTTCCCTGTATCTATATATATAA
>JANHFR010008155.1:261368-271735 GCA_032468015.1 Mimophis mahfalensis | reverse complement strand
TCCCTAGCCAGCAATGCTAGCTGGGGAATTCTGGGAGTTGAAGTCCAAACATCTTCAAACAGCCAAGGTTGAGAAATGCTATGCTAGACCCTGTTTATGTCATCCGTATCTCCCTGAATGCTACAGCTGGCAGAAGCCCCTTCATCATTACAGCCTTAACTTCTCATGTCCTCAAAATCTGGTTCACAAGAATACATTAGTAGTTAAAAACTAGTTCGTTGAAGTGTACATGTAATAAAATCAGAAGCAACATGAGAACTAAAATCAATAAAATTGAAAGGTCTCAACAGCATTTACTGTGAGCGTACATGTGTTATGCTGAACAGAACTATTATGTGGTATTAGCAATGTGAAAATACAAGTATGATTATGAAAATAATGAATATCTAAAAATGGCTTTTGATTAGGCTGGAGATATTGCCACTTGCCACCAGCACTTTAGTATTCAAAGATTAGTTTAACCAACATTCTTAAAAAGTTATTACTAAAATATTGGGTTTCTAAAATAATTCAAAAGGTAAATAAAATATAGGCAATAGGAAGGCATATGGAGATGCAACTGGAATATCATATGCTTCCATTATCAGTGACAAAATATATGTGACGAGTGTTTGTATAATTGAATAGGTCCTTCTTTTTAAACATTTATTTTTAAAAAAAACCCTCCTCTTTTGAGTTGTGCTAGATTTATCATTGATAAGAGATTCAGAATGAAGAAAAACTTTTAAGTATTTTGCCCTTGCCAGAGAAATCTCTTGCATGTCTCCAGGCTTTAACTTAAGCCTTAGCTTCCACACTTTTGCAGGGGATTATCAAATACGTTATTGAAAAGCTGCTGTGTAACTGAATGTATGTATGTTCTGCTGTGTACCTGTGATTTCGTGGGGTCTGTTAATAATAGCATTGCTAGATGATGAGAAGTCTCTGTTTGTATCACTGCTGTAATCGTATGCAAAGTGTATAGTAAACGTCATTTAGCTTGTTTTGTCAACAGTCTTTGGAGCAGCTCACCTAGTAAGAATGATGAGCCTGCAATGAACCTGGGTTCTTCAGCTGCATTAGTTCGGCTGATGTGGCTCAGTCTTGTTCAGTCAGGATTAAGAAATGAGGAACCATAAACTCAAGTTTGACCTTCTAACTCCACTCTGTATTTCTTTAAGGTCATTTTAGAAAATGGACACAACTTATTTTGGAAATCAAAATTTCTTACTGGCTTTTGCTGGGAACATCACCCACACTTAATATCCTATTCTGATTAACCTTGCTTCATTTCTGTCCTTGTAGATGTTTGCAGCCAAGATTTCCTCTCTTGCATACATTTCTCTGGCTTCTTAATGGGCAAGGGAAACTCTTAGTTCTGTTTTCTCATTTGGATGATTTGGGCAGTTTAGGAATAATCATTTTTAGTATGATTTCCATTCCATATCAAAGGGGAAGTTAGCTTCTTCATTTTTCAGTTAAACTTGTGTCTTGTAGTGGCATCCTGTCTTCTTTCCAGTGAATATTGAATTCATATTCTGAAATTGTTTTAGGAAATCCATGCCCCTGAGCTAAATCCTGTTCACCAAACTGGATGATGGGATGTGATAGTCATAAAATTAAATTCTGTTCTTTGTTGGAGAAAGTGGATCCAAATATGGAAATCCTTTCTATAGTATATGCAGTTTGCAAAGGGAGAAATACGAAAAATCTTTAAACTTTTCAGCAGTTCTCTATTAAAGTAGAAAGTAGAAACATTGGGTTTTGTTCAGAAGGCATAGTATGCAACTGTAGCAAATAAACACTATAGTGTATTCAGTAAAATGTATTCATAATTCTGGCTGTTCTCTTGGTGTTATGTACAAGAATTGGGCAACGGTTGGTATAGAATACTTGGTTATGGCCTCTTAGTCATGAGGGAAAAATCTAGCAGTAGTCTTTGGGAGTGGAAATGTTCCATGTCATTTCCTCTCCTTTTAATATTGACAGTTTCAACAATTACCAACCTCTATCAGAATTGCATATGTAGTATTCTGTTTTTTAAGCTGTCAGAATAGAGAGAAGCAAATGTTATCTTATGACATGCCCCCATAGACAGAATTCTACATGATTTCAAAAACTGGTGTACTTTATATAGTCATCTAAAGTGCAAAGCTCTGTATGTTCAATTCCCAGTAGAAGTTTTAGATTGTGTAAAATAGCTTTGGCTTACCTGAAAATAAGGAGACCCAGTAAGGATGAAACCAGTTGCTCACTACCTCCTGGTGGTCAAGTGTAACTGCTGACGCCAAATTACTATTCAGTTCTTTGAGCCTACCAGTACAGTTAATTTAGGTGGCTTAAGAGAAAAGTTTTCATCCAGCACTCAGCAAGAAAAGAATTTTTTAAAACTCCAACATCTACACTTTGTTGGAAACTTATTTTTGTAATTTGTTCCATTCTTTCTCAATAACAGAGGAGAAATAATGCTCTCCAGTGTTCATATTTATCTGCAGGGTTTCATGTGATACATAAATATAAGGAAGCTGTTGTGCAACTCTGCCATGTATGCCTTCTCATTTCATCCCTGTGTCTTTTTATGCAAAGTTTATTTTATCAATTTAACATGAATGTTTTTTCTGAGTAATGGCTTTTTGTGATTAATGATATGGAGGTTTTTCTCTCCTATAAAGTCTTTAAATGTATTATAGCTTATTTTAGTAAGCTTCTTTGGGAGTTAGAAAGGCTCGTATAACTTCTTGGGCATCTACTTTTTAGCCAAAATATGGCCAAATAATTGTGCTGCATTCAAAGAAATGATACCAGTAGTTAAGCAATAAATGTGAATCATGTGTGTATATGAAATATGTGAAGAGAGGGCTTTGGAATAGAATTCTGTCTTGCTAGTTTAAATGTTACATTAGAGAGAATGTAAAAATCTTACAAAAGATCTTCAAAAAATATTGATGTTTCCATTATTGATTTAATTGGTGCAGGCTGTTGCAAATTTGGGAAATAATGCCTAATGCAGATTAGAAATAAATACATCTGATCAGGAAGATTAGACTGTGAAAGAAATTACTTGCTTCAGAAACTAGACATTGTCCTTTTTGGGGGGGGGGGGGGTTAAAGAGAGAAATTTAATTCAGGGCTCCTTTGTCCAAGCCCACTGGCTGTTTTTAGTTTGAAAATTCTAGGACCTTTCATGGTAGTTCAGGTATATAGATACCTGATTGATAATGAAGTTTAATAATTTAAATCTGATAATTGAAAGAGAAGGCTTTAGCACAATATATGATAGGACTGGCCATTTCTTAAACTGCTGACAACATAAACAGATAGGAATAGATCCTTCTACAACAGTTTCCAGCTACATCTTGTGAGTTCACTGAAAATCTACATTTTTAGTAACTGCAAAAGAGCCTCTATTTATATTAGTTAACCATCAGGTACAAAAGCTATGCATATACCTGGTAGCCACCAATTTATATCTGTAGATTGCAGGCTACTTCAGAGGAAAAAATGTTGACCTCTGTTTTCCTGACAAATACATATCAAGGTATAGTTTAAATTTATTTATTTTATTTTATTTTATTTATTGAATTTCTATACCTCCCTTTCCCTGGGGACTCAGGGCAGTTTACAAGGCCTTAAACATAACAATTATAAATTAAATAAAATTAAATTTGTCCCAACAAAAACCCTTTAGTCCAGACTGGCCGATGCGAAAAGCAAGGTCTTCAACTCCCTGCAGAAGGTGGAGAGGTCCGGGGCGTTCTGCAGTTCCACCGGGAGTTGGTTCCATAGGGTGGGTGCTTCCACTGAGAAAGCCCGACCTCTCGGAGCCACCTGCCGACATTCTGTTACTGGCGGCACCCGAAGGAGGGCCTCCCTATGGGCGCGAATAGGGCGGTGGGAAGATGATAACGGTAGCAGGTGTCCCCTCAGATATTCCGGCCCCAAGCCATTCAGGGCTTTATACCAGCACCTTGAATCTCACGCAGAGGGCAACTGGAAGCCACTGCAGCTCGTGGAGCAGAGGTGTTACATGGGAGTATCGGGAAGCTCCCATCACAACTCGCGCGGCCGCATTCTGCACCAGTTGAAGCCTTCGTATGGTCCCCAAGGGCAGCCCCATATAGAGCGTGTTGCAGTAATCGAGCCGGGATTTAGATGGGTAAAGGGTAGGGAGTTTGCATGGCTTGAAGCTAAGACTGTCACTTGGGAGAAGTTGTGCATCTTTAAAGGAGGTTTTGTTTATAGTAATATAACTGTGACCCTATCCTGCACAGAGACTCAAGGTGTTTCTGAATAAACTCTAAGTTACTGATTGCTATTTCCAGTTTCATGACTTACTTCCTCACTCTCTTTTCAACTTAGACAAAGGGATTTTTAGATTCATGTTCTTGGTGGTTATGTTGTAGTTTAAATATCCAGGAATGGGAACTGTGCAAACTCTTGTGAATTGTCTTGATAACTATAGCCACCCAAATTGGTCTCCGAGTAGAAAGATTAAAATTGAATGAATACATACATATTTTGTAATGCTATCTCTACTTACTTTTTGTTTCTTTAGATCAAAATGCCATCTCCTGCTTTCTTTCTTAAATAATTAATTGTGGAAAGCAATGTAAGCTTGCTTTCCTAGTTCAAGAGCTTATTTCTCCTTGATATTATAGGGAGCCGTGTTAAGCCTCCTCTTCCCCTTTAACTTTCCTTTCTTCTCAAATTCTTAGATACTTTGTGTAAAAAGTCTGCTTGGGATTATTCACAAATGAGATGGAATACTTCTATCCTGTGACTATGTTGTCATATTCATTTAGTATAGGCTGATACATATTTCCCATAAGTGTGTCATTAACTAATTTTGTGAAGTGTTCGCTTTTCTGAAAATTCCACTCTGAGGTTACATGTATGACTTTTTCCCCCTAGCTAAAGTGTATGATATTTGATATATTTGGTCTGCAACAATTGATCTATGTGCATCCCACCCATTTATACGTAGAAAGTTTTATCCTGAAAAATAATTTGGCATTATGGAGATCTATGGTGTAAATTGAATGAAGATATTATACAAGAAACATACATATTTTTCTTTTTTCCCTGTGGAGACTTGATATTATTTGCCTGTTCTGAGAATGACGGTGTCAATAGTGGTACCATCACAGTTTCAGGCGTTGAGAACTTACAACTTAACTTATAACTTAATTTTATTTATAGGCCTCCCCACTCCCAAAGGACTCTGGGTGGCTTACAACATTTAAAAACACATACAAATACAATAAAAACCACAGGACTAACTTCAGAAACATTCAACGTTGCTTTTGTTTTTCAGGAATCTGCTATACAATATTTGACTTGGGCTTTCGCTTCGATGTAGCATGGTAAGATGTCCCTTTCTTCCCAAACTGGGATTGAAATAATAGGGGGGAAAGTGGCTTATGAATATTCTTCGTGATGGCTCAGGAAAGGTACTATGGAGATTAAGAGTAATTGGCCAGAATATCTCACAAATTCTTGGATTATGGATTCCTGAAGATCTGACAGCGCTGCACCCCAAGAATGAGTAAGCAAAGTTTGGCCTGTTTGCATCCACACTGCAGTTCCTGACAGCAATATTAATGGCACTGTTCACTTTTACTAATCAGTTCTGCTAATAGCATCATTTTGCCTACTCGTCAATTGGCACCTGTTCCGTTATTTATGAATAGCTTGTCTTTATGCTTGGCTAGGTAAGGTTTACAAGCCATTCAGTGTTGGTGCCCTATTTGTTTGGGTAAACTTTTACTTCTTGCCCCAGAAACAATTGTATTAAATTCATCAAAGTTTAGAAAAGAATATACAAAATAGTAGGATTTGCTACTCTTTGGTAATGTTTCAGTCATGAAAATTATAATAATTATTAATCAATTATTATTTATTTATTAATTTTATTTATATACCGCCCTATTCCCTGAGGACTCAGGGCAGTTTACAGGACATTAAAAACACGTATTACAAAAGTTAAAATGAGATTAAATTAAAAACAAGCTCTCACACACAAACTAAAACCTCAGTCCAGACCGGCTGATGTAAAAAGCAGTCTTCAAGCCTTTGCGGAAGGTACGAAGGTCAAGAGTGGTCCGCAGTTCAACCTGCAGTTGGTTCCACAGGGTGGGTGCCCCAACTGAAAAAGCCCTCCCCCTAGGAGCCACCCGCCGACATTCCGTCACCGGCGGCACCCGAAGGAGGCCCTCCCTATGTGCACGAACCGGATGGTGGGAGGATGACTGCGGCAGTAGGTGTCTCCTCAAATACTCCGGTCCCAAGCCATTCAGGGCTTTATAGGTTGTAACCAGCACCTTGAATCTCACGCGGAGGGCAACCGTTAGCCAATGCAGCTCGCGGAGTAGAGGTGTTACATGGGAGTATCGGGTAGCTCCCATCACAACTCGTGCGGCCGCATTCTGTACCAGTTGAAGCCTCCGCGTGGTCCCCAAGGGCAGCCCCATGTAGAGTGCGTTGCAGTAGTCGAGCCGGGAGGTTATCAGCGCATGAGTGACTGTGCGTAGGGCATCCCGGTCCAAATAGGGACTCAACTATTGAACCAGGCGAACCTGCGCGAAGTCTCTCCTGGCAACAGCCCCCACATGATCTTCTAGCGTGAGAGCTGAATCCAGGAGAACCCCCAAGTTGCGCGCCCTGTCTACAGGAGGTAACACCTCACCCCCTATAGATAACGATGGAACCAATTGGATTTCCCGGGATGCCGGAATGAACAGCCACTCAGACTTGGCGGGATTCAGTTGAAGCCTGTTCCTCCCCATCCAGACCCAAACCACCTGAATTATAATATAACATTAATTATATTAATATATTAATTAATATAGTATGATATAATATATTAGTTAATATATTATTAATATAATCAGGGAAAAAAGGAAAATTAAAGTAAAAAGGAGCATTGGGAAACTATATACATAATTAGGTAAACCTAAGCAGAAATTTTTAAAATCCACATTTAGTATTTCCCCTCCAAAACTTACTTGAATAAATGAAGGTAAACGACTATCACAAAAAATATTATGTATTACAATTAAGAAAAGCAGGCGTCAGCATTCCAAGTTAAACCTCTGAAGAAAAAGAATCTGAGAATATCATATTCCCAAAGATCCACTTTATTAGATATGCCATATTGCCACATCTGGGGAAAACCTGAATCTGAGCGTTCCGGGTATTCCCTAGTCCAGTGATGGCAAACCTTTTTGGAACCAAGTGCCAAAGGGGAGGGGGGAGGAGTGGGCCTGGCCACCCACGTGCCATGTCCTGTTTGTTTGGGCATGGGAAGCCGTGCGCATGCATGGGGGAGGGGCATAGTGTGCTATGCCCCTCACCACGCATGCATGTGCCCTCTGAGGCGTCCAAAACACTGAAAAAACCGCAAATTTAACTTTACTTTTTGCAGGTTTTTCGGTATTTTGGGCACCTGGGAGGGTGCGCGCATGTGCGTGGGGGGCAGGGAAATCCCCTCTCACACACACCCCTGCACCTGCACTCACTTTCCTAAGCCCCCAAACGCTAAAACCCCCACAAAATAAAGTTAAATTCACATTTTTTTCAGCATTTGGGGCGCCTGGGAGGGCGCACGCATGCACGTGGGGGGGGCAGGGGAATCCTCTCTGCCACCCCCGCGCCTGCGCTCACTTCCCCAAGCCTCCAAATGCTGAAAAAAACTTGAACAGTAATGTCAAATTTGTGGTTTTTCGGCGTTTTGGGGGCTTTGGAGGATGCATGCACGTATGGGGGGGTGGGGCATAGTGGGTGGCATCCCCTCACCCCTGCATGCGCATGCCCTCTCAAGGCCAAAAATGCTGGAAAAAGACTGCAAAATTTTGAGGGTTTTGGAGCGTTTGGGGGCTTGGGAAAAGTGCACAGGCGCAGGGGGTGGGGAAAGGGAATATTTCGCGTGCCAGGCGACATGGCTCTGCGTGCCACAAGTTCGCCATCACTGCCCTAGTCCAAAGAAAACCCAAAATCCAACCCTTGCACCAAATTGTCCATTACATGGTCCAATGGTTACTTTGTTCCAACTGGAGACTACCCCCAATCACTCCCAGGGGCAGGATAACATGTCCTTGACTTTTTGAGAAAGGGATGTTGTGGCTAATCTTCCACAACTCCTTGAAATCCCCCTCCCAAATTCCCAGACACTGAATGTGGCAGCCCAGAGGCCTCAAAGAAAAATGGCTTCCAAGCTGACAGCAGGTTAGAGAAGAATACAATGACCTTTAATTGTAAGGTTTTGCAGAGACTTTGCTGTTAACTTCAGTCAATGCAAGTTATTTCATTTTTACATTTTATTTGTTTGTTTGTTTGTTTCATTTATATACCGCCCTTTCCCTGAGGACTTTTAGTTTACCAAGTTTTTTGCAATAGAAAACTGGCAGCTAATAGACATTGAATTAATCTCTTATAGTGCAGCCTGGACATAAACGGTTTCAATTCTTTTCCTTGGGATGCTGCTCCAGAGTATTGCATGCCAAAATAACTAGACACAGAGAGAGTTTTTTTCCTTGCCATCACGCTGCTGAACACTTAATTTCCATAGTTCTGTCTTATGTCTAAGTATATTATCCATATAGTATATCTGTATTACTTTTATCCTTCTCATCTGTTCCACTACCTTCTCTATTGGTATCATTATTATCCTTTGTTGTTATTATTATTACTTTGTTGCTTTGCATGTGTACTGAGAGCTTGTACAACAAAGACAAATTTCTTATGTATCTAATCCTAGTTGTCAATAAAACTATTCTATTCCATTTCATTCCATTCTACATAAATTTATGTTTGAAATGCAGAAATAAATTAGCTAGAGAGTGAATTTCCAAAGATTACTATATAATTTTCTTGATTCCATTAAAAACTTTTGTCCAAAACAAATAGCTACAGATGTATTATTATAATAAAAGTGAATATATTTCAGTTTATTTACAACTTCTGATTCTTTCTGCTCCTAAGCTTTTACTACTCTAACATTAATTGACTGAATCTTCCATGCATGCTCAACAATCCAGGATGGATGGAATTAGGAATCCAAAGGAACCCTTAGAATATAAGTCAGTTCCAGAATTAGCAAAAATGGGGAACAGCGTATAATTCTGGAGCTGATTTGCAGGTGTTGGATCAAACAAATTAACTGCTTGCTGCATTTCATGAGCTTTTATCTATTACTATCCCAGCTTAGCCTGGTTTATCTTCAGCACAACTTTGTTACAGGGCTTTTTTCTGTCGCATTCAGAAATAATTATTTTTTAGTATGGCATCACTGCCTGTTTGCATGAGTGAAAAGGTATATTTTATGTGCATTGAAATGGAACAATAGACTAATTGTTATACCCAAGCTACAACTGTAAAGTCTTTTCTCTGTGTTTTTAACTAGGACTCCTCCTTTTCCTCTTTTGTGAGGACAGTGATTTCATGTATTATGATGGGTGGGCCACAGCATATTTTAAGATATTCTTCTATTTATAGGTTCCTGACAGAGACTTCTCCATATATGTGGTCTAACTTGGGTATTGGGCTATCCATTTCGTTGTCAGTGGTGGGAGCTGCATGGTGAGTATCTTTTTTCTTCATATTTCTCTTCTCTTCTGGTCACTAGCTGGCAAGTGCAGCTGACCTCTGCTTTTGAGTTCACTTACTGATGTTAAAATGGTACATGAAACTAAGCAGCTTGAAACCATATTAATTTTGGCTTGGAAACAAATTGAGGGCCCGTGTAAGATACTTTGTCTTGCATAATGGAAAGGCAAATACAGATGGCCATAAAGAGTTTTATGAATAAATAATTTGCTACAGGCATAATCTGAAGAAACTATCTGCCATCTAGTGGCACTCATTCCAAATTATCTGTGCAACATGGTGAAGGCTGGCTGTCCATCTAATCATTCTGTTTTTAGGGGGATTTACATCACTGGATCCAGCATCATTGGAGGTGGCGTCAAGGCACCTAGGATCAAAACCAAAAATTTGGTCAGGTGAGAAAAGCTCTTTTCTCCATTTGTATTACAGACATACTGAAAACTACAAAGGTCGCCAGGACATCAGATCACTGGGCAGTGTTATTCTCCAGATAGCAGTGGAATTAAATCATCGGGGCACTTACTGGAACAAAGCTCTTTAAAGGAAAAATGTTTGTTTTGGTGACACCCTCCTCCCCAAGCACTATACCCCAAAACCATCTGTGTAAGCAAACACAGATTGAAGCTGGTAATAGGCTTTTTATGGTGCAAAATCCAGCAATATAGTATATCATATTGTCGCTATGGCATCCAGGATAGAACCTTAGCATTGGGCCTGCCTTCCTTCCTTCCTTCCTTCCTTCCTTCCTTCCTTCCTTCCTTCCTTCCTTCCTTCCTTCCTTCCTT
>JANHFR010008155.1:190691-201486 GCA_032468015.1 Mimophis mahfalensis | reverse complement strand
CCCACACAACAGATCATTCTGTTGATTTTTACGAGAGTGTATATTACAGGACTGTACTTAAAGTTATCACAATGCCCCCGTTCCCCCCCCCCAGTTTATCACTCGGGTGTAGAAAAAATTTGTAAGGGCGGGGCCACTTTTCCCCCTGGTAACTCAAAAAATTCATCTGTCGAGTAGCTCGTAAGTAGAGGGACCACTGTATGTTCAGTTCATCTATGGTTTGCTTGTTTGTTTATTAGGTATCCACCTTTCATCCAGAAGCTCAAGACAGCATGTATAGCAATCAAACTTCCTATTTTTCTTCACAACAAAGGAAGTTGGTTGGACTGAGAGAAAATGGCTCCATGGCTGAGAAAGGAATTGAACCTGCATCTCCTTGGTCCTAGTCCAATACTTTAAGCACTTTGCTTTAATATTTTCTGCAAAAGCAGAAATGAGCTTGCTTATTTATTTATTTATTTATTTGATTTCTATAGCTGCCCATTTTAGCAGATGATTCTTAGCAGCTTACATATATTCAAAACATATATTACAATTAAAAATTTAAAACATTTTAAAACAATAAAAAAGCTTTAAAGCAACAAAAACATTATCTGAAGTTAGTACAACAGCAAGATATCTGGCCTCTTAACAATATAGGCAAGAAGTGGGGCCCTTGGCACATGTAGCATCTCAGGCTTGGCAGCATACCCAAATTTTTCAGAGCTTTACAGAAGGATATCAGGATTGAGGGCATGCTGATCTCTGAAGGGAGGATGTTCCACAGAGCAGGGGCCACTGCAGAAAAGGCTCATCTTCTAGTCCCTGTCAGCCAACTTTTTTGTCTGATGGGATCTGCAGCATATCCATTCTATTTGACCTGATTGGTTGGGTAAAGTCTCTAGAAAAGAAGCAACTGCCTCAGGTACCCTAGTCCCAAGCCATAATGCAATAAGCAGGCTATGTAAATTTTAGGAATGCAACCAATGTGTGCTGGATAAATTCAAAGCAAGTGCTTTCTACTTCACTGTCCAGTTTCTTAGCTGGACTAAGTTACACCAAGCTAACTTTATATCACTCGACAACCACAAACCAAAAAGGAAGAGACTATCAAGATAGAGGATAATGTACAGTAGTTGACAGAAATAGTGGAAACATTTTGATTGCCCTTAGTGCCAGTAATAAGTTATGAGATATATTATTCCCTTTCTTTAAATTCCTACCTTGATTAAATCAAGTTAGCAATCTGCTGTCCAAGTTAAAACTATAATTTAAAAAGTGATCCAGCAAAAGCCACCACACTGAAATAGTATCAGTTAGTAGTTAATGTACTGGACATTACATTATATCAACCGAGGAGATCTAGATTCCGCACCTGACCATGGGAGTTTTTTTAGCAGTGATTATACATCAGTTGCAAATCCCTTGCAGGAGTATTGCTGTGATGATAAAATGATGAGAGGCCTCTACATATGCCACCTTTAACTTCTAGAGGAAATGGTAATGCATAAAGGTAAAAATATACTTTCTCCACTTGAAGAATATGGTAGGCATTTCCAGTCAAGCTGTTATTGTGAAATTATAATGCCTTGTTCACAGAATTGAATTGTATATAGGACATGACATACATCATTGAAAGTATATATATTTCTACTTTGTTTTCCTTCCTGGTTGGGAAAAAAGACCCTGTCCAATATCTTTTAACTGGAAAGTTGTGCTTCTCATACTACTCAGTGAACCTGTGATCACCACAATAATTTTTAGGATGTAATGATGGGGCATGACCAGAAGAGGGAACTCCATGCCTCTAACAACTCCAGCTCTATGGTCTGCTGCTATTTGATAAACAATGCTAAGCAAGCTTGGTCCATTGCTCTCCCAAATGAACCTATTGCTATCCCAAGCCCCAAAAGACCTGGTTGCATGTTCCCATCTTCTCTGTCCCATAGGGAGTAAAAAGGAGCAAACTGCTTATTGTTGCCTACATTCTGGGCTGAAAGAGGTGCGTTTTAGTTCTGGAACAGCAGCTTGCACAGATGCCCAAACAAGATGGGATGCTGACATCAAGCATGAACCCTTTTCTAGGACAACACAAATAGACCTTTTGTCCATCTAGCTCCACACTGGCACCACCACTTCTCTGTATATCCCAACAGAACAATAGCAAAGTTCAGATCAAATGGGGAGCAGGGAGGAGGGTTCCTCACAAAAAAACAGATATGGGTAATGAATTTCTGGCTTTGTGCTGGAACAAGTCTCCTGGGTGCTGTGGCTCTTATTCTGCCTTTCATTCTATTGGGAGTTGATAGAAGCTATCTAGTTCACCTGCAAACTAAATTGGAACTTCGATGGTCCATATCTCCTACGTCGGTGGAAGATATGCCTATATCAATTTCCACCCATTCAGTTCAACCTTTTGTTTACAACTTTACATATTCAAGAAAGATTTCAGAAGCTAAAATGGATTGAAGGTATGTCAGCCACTTACAGTATGATAAAACAACAGATAATGAATTTCCTTTTTGAGATCATAGCAGAATTCTTCAGACAGAACCAACAAACAAAGTAGCCTTTTTATAACCAAAGAACAAAGAGATGTGGCTGTCTATTTGTAATAGCCAGGAGATTGCAAGCTTTGGATTGTACCCGTTTCAATTCACTGTTAACTAGTATCAATGTGATTTTTGGAACTTTTATATTCAGAAGACTCGTATTTGGTCCAATAAAAGATACTGACTGGTATAGTGTGAATCTTGGCTAGTAAACAGCTTGCACATTGAGTGCTATGTTAGTCATTCAAATGCAATATCTCTGCTGAGGAGAGAAAAGACTTGAAGAAATGGTTCCTCCAGTGCCTAATGGAAGATTTAGTGGCCAGCACCGCTCAAATAAAAATAAAGGGAGCAGGAGACATGGCTTCCTAGACACATGAGTCCAAAAATAAGACCTGGACAAGATCAGTTCACAGAATCTATCTATCGGTACAAAAACAGGTGTGTGTGTGTGTGTGTGTGTGTGTGTGTGTGTGTCCCAGCATAACTCTGGAACACCTTGAGCAAATTCAATCAAACTTGGTACACAGATGATTTACCCCCAGGAAACTGGGTGGGGGGGAAGATACCCCTAATACCTCTTGGGGTGTGTGTGCACCTTAAAATGGCTTCTATTGTACAGCACAGTGGACTTGCCATGGTAACGGCTTCACAGTACTCTACAAAGGGGCTTCCGCTCAGCCCTCCAAGGAAATGTTAGGCGATTGGCCAAGTGCAACCCCAAAAAATGAAACACCAACGCAGACAACAAACTCCCAAGGACAGGAATAGATACTGCGCGACAGACAGTACAATAGCATGAGTCCTGACTACACAATTTTCCTGTCTAATTCAATATTGGGATAAATAAATACCGAGCAATGCTGGGTTATCGGCTAGTCCTCAATAAAAAAAAATATCTCCCTTTTGCCCTGCTTCATAGAACACAACATATTTCTTAGATGTATATTATGCTGTTCAATCAATTGCTGACAACTGCTATAAGTGCTTAACAAATGGAAACTGTCATTTCAGTTCTGCTTTCTGCTATTGAGACGGGATGGGGCTGGCAGACAGTGAATTGTGCACTTCAGTGTGTCATTCAATTAGAGATAGCAGTCGCATGGGCACAGAGATGCCAAGAAACCCGTCTTCTGCACTAATTTGAGAGAAAAGACTGGCAGAATGCAATGGGGGTTGGGCCTTCCAGAAATAACCATTGCCGCCTGTGACGCTTGGGAACAGGTGAGGGAGACCGCCGTACATTGGTGATCTAGAGTGTTAAGCTTGGTGAGAACAAAAACATGCAAGATATAGGATTATCTTTCGGATTAGAGGAAACTATTACTTTGGGTACTCCTGAGATACTCCTTCTTGATCATGTTGCTTTACTCTCCAAGCCACTGGCCAAATAAAAATACTGTAGGATAAAATCCTTTTACGTCAGTATAAATATAGGATCATAAACAATTCAAAATTCTACTGTAATTCTTATCTATGTGTATCCCTGACCTTTTGGAAACTTGAAAACTTAACACCATAATAAACAAGATCTTGGAAGGAATGCAGACAAGGTAAATCTCTGAAATCTTGGCACGTTTACCCTAAGCAATGTGGGGAGATAAGGGAATTAGCCCCTTGGGTCAATATTTCAAAAGTGATACAGTATCATGGTCACGGTGGAGTGGTTATATAAGAGTAACCTACTTAATCCAACCTTGATTTCTGTTCTTTCAATCCATTTCATCAGATGTGTGAAGTATTAGAGCCAGTTGGCAAAGTGTATATACACACATGCAGTAAAATGGAAAATATATACTTTGTGACATTTCAAATAAAGCTTAAATAAATGCAAAAGCAGCATTTTCAATATAACAGCAGGGAATTGTGATTACATAATTGTTGCTGTGGGCCAAGAAATCAATGTTCCTGTTCATATCTAAATGAAAAATAATCTACCTTCATTAGAGGTTTGCAGTTGCATGATGAAATCGCTTTTGAGTGTTTATGCATTGAAGAATGGTATGTTTCAGATCAGTTGGGGTTATTTTAACATGGGGAGGTTGCTTTGCTATTTTCTGATTATAATACAAATATCTCATTAATTTTCTCACACAAGACCTGGGCTGGCAATGTTCCCACATTTAGCAAACTTTCAGTGTGGAGTACAGGGAATGAAAAATGTAGAGAGACCCTTCAGATGGCTGCATCCCTGCAGTTTTCTTGGCAGCCTTGCCATTGCCTTTTTCTGGGATGTTTTTCAACTTCTCAGAATGTAGCCAGAATCAACTGACTTTGTTTTCAGGCAGTTGTTGATTCTTCTTTCAAATAATCCAGAGCTTTGGGATTGCATAGACATGCCCTAATATTCACACCTTCACCTTCTATCCCCTAATCAGATGCTACTTTTCTGAGCCACAGAGGCCTGGATGCAGCTTCTCTCTTTTGTATTGTGAAATATATAGCAGAACAGAGGGCAGAGATTCCGGAGTGCCTTTCCTTTTGGCCAGTACAACTTTCACTATGGTTGAGCAAGGAATCTGGGGCAGAGAGAGGAAACACTGGTCTCCCGCCCTTGTCCCACGGAAGCAGGGAACCCAGATGCTGTAAATCAAATAACTAGCTCCTTCCCTGCTCCTTTCCTGCCCTGCTTGTCCTTCCTGCTTCGATTGAGTCCCTGCTTGGGGCTTAGGGCCATTCATGCTCCCTGAGCACGGGCTCAGGACAAGATGTTCAGGCCGGAGCCACATGTGGCTGAGTGGCACGTTTGCCTATGCAATGAATTGGTTGTCTGCCTGGTTACACAACACTACAAAGGAAATTTGGTACACCATCTGGGAGCCTTTGCTATAAAGAGCTATGATGAATGAGATGCTCCAGGCAGGCCTTTTCCAACTTGTTGCCCTCCAGATGGGCCAGATTACAATGCACAGAATCTCCAGCCAGCTACTGTGTTTCCCCGAATATAGGACACTGTCTTATATTTTTAAAAACTCCAAAATTAGCACAAGGTCTTATTTTCAGGGGATGTCTTATTTTTTCATGAAAACGCCGCCGCCGCGCGCCTCCCGCCGGCATCTGGTCACTTTAAAGAAGTGGCATGCGATCAGAGATACAGCGAATCGCCAGGAGGTAAGGAGGTCTTATTTTTTGGGGGGGGGCTTATATTTCAAAGGCAGGAGAAAAAGGGGGGATCCTATTATGGGAGGAGGTCCTATATTGGGGAAACAGGGTAGGTGTGTCTTATACTCTGTAAAATACGGTAAGTATCTCTGAAGGCAAGCTTCCTCAGAAAACAGAGGTGATATTTCTCCACATAATTTTAAGACACATCCAAGTTGCTGTTTAATTTTTACAAGAGACACCTGCTTACATTAAAATATAACATCAAAATACAGCCCACTTTACCTGCAGTTATTTCAGATCTGGAGAGAAAAAAAGTATTCCATTTCACCAGACATTACCTGTGAACAGAGATGACTTTATACTTACAATCAGAATGCTTCAAAGGAGCACAGCCTGCCTTCATTTCTGAAATTCCTTGCCTTAACGATTCACATCCCAACCATTTAGGGTTTCAAAAGGACAAAAAGTTAACTTTCCAGAACTTCTTTTCTCATCCTTTGCTTTTTATGTTTTAATTTAAAAAGAGCGATTTGTGCAGGAGGAGAGTTCTACCCTACTTGTTTTCGCCTTTCCTATCTGTTGCTTCCCACTCTACCATATCCTGCAAAGTGAAATGTATCTAGTAAAATAGAATCTGTAAGGTATCCTTTCCCAACCTAGAAGCTACTTGATGCACTGGAATAGAACTAGCCAAAATCTTAAGCAAGAGGATAGCAGAAGGTCTATGCTGTGGTTTTTTGGTTTTTTGGTTGTTGTTGTTTTTTGTTTTTTTGTTTTTTTGTGCAATGCAAATTTTTCAATATTCACAAAGAGGTGGCAAAAAAAGATAAGAGGGTTTCCAAAGTTCAAACCTTCATAAAAGTACACAGGGAACTTGCAGCTTTGTGATTACTGCTATTTTCTTCAATTCTGAAATGGAATTTTCTGTTACTACAGTAATTGTTTAAGTGGGTACCCAATCAGTATGTATTAATTTATTAAAACATAAGCTCTTTATGCCTAAAACAACCCCAAACATGGAGGGATTTGTTTCCTTTCTAGAGAATATGAATTCTAGTAAAAATTAGAAATCAGACTCAGTTGGAATACACGCACACACACCAAGGATGAAAATCACCACAAATAAATAAAATTAAGAACATTGTCTTCCACAATGTTTCATTGTGGCCAGCAGGTGGCTCTCTTAGCACTATGGATTCAGCAGGAGAAAGAATCCAAATGGAGCAAGAAAAAATGTTTTTCTTCTGTTATGCATCTTTACACAAGCAGTACATATGTTGGAGATAAGGAGAGAGTATTAAATATATAACAATAAATTTGTATATATATTATTTCAGCATTCAAATGTATTGTTAGTGCACGCCAGTTTTTAGACAATCACTTAGTATTTGCTATTCGGTGGACTAGCTTGAGTTTTAAACAAGTTATATAAAACAATGAACACGTATACTAATTAACTATATCTTAATCATTAAACACTCCTTTTTGAAGGTCCATTTATTTTACTGTAAGACAAAATGCATCAGAGGCCAGGAAAATGATGTGTGTTAAAGTATTTGTGTATGTTTACATCAACCAGCATTTTAAAAAATTGAATTAGACACGGTGACATCTTTTCCCCTTAAGCTATTAAAAGGCAACAGTGCTAATTTACTATCCTAGCTTTACAGCTGACTTACACAGGGGTTCATGCTTGGTTTGAAGTCTCCTAGTGCAAATGTCCCAGGAGGGAAGAGAAATTTGGAATAATTAGCTTCCACTTTTCAAGTTCTTCCTGCAATGTAAAATCCACTTGTTTTCATTGGTATGGTTAAGTCCCTCCCAGCTCAACAAATGTGAACTGAAATATGAATTAGAACTAAAACAAAGTTATTAAGAGCAGATCCTAGCAGGCATACAGATGTCTCCACTTATCCTGTTTATTGCTATTGCAGCTGCACAGAAGGACCATAATACTTCTTTTACACAAGTGCAGAAGAACTTTTTAAAGAAGTAGGGGACTTCCCACCTCCTCTAAAAACCTGGAAAGACTAGGAAATCCATAGCCTGCATCCATTTGACTGGAATTGGTGACTCTGGCATTTTGTAAGCAAATGACAGTTTTCCTGAGTTAATCAAAGGATTATTTTGTTTCCAAGTTTTTAGTCTACAGGCAACCTGGATTAGCTGGTGTCACTTCATCTTAACCAGCAGGTACCTGAAATTTTTAAGTACAGTAGACTGAAATGTCAGTTGAGAAAATTGAACTGGGCATTTTATCTCCAGAAGAAGCAGATGGCAGATGTGCTTCACAGCCAGAGCTTAATGAGACCAAATTCAGGAGTCCACATGTGGATTGGTACAAGTATGAACTTTATTCTTCAGTCTCTTTACCTAGTGGTAAGCACCTCACTTTATATTTTATTTTGGGATGCCATCTTGTAATTTAGCAATGGAGTAATATGTAGACTTAAACATATGGTAGGTTTATGACCATAGCTGCCAAAATAGATATAAAGATCGGGGCTGAATAACTGCATAATTTATTTCTGATGACATTGGTTTTATTTAAATGGTCACATTTTAAATACATTTATAGGAACCATAGCAATCTTGCAGTCAATGAATGCAGCTGGCCTGTATTAACTTAGAGCTTGTTCCATTATGCAATATTCATGCTCTTTAAATTGTTAGATGGTGATTCATCCTAGTGATGTTAACTCTGCCAATCAAAAAGTAATGTGCTTCTTTGATAGTAAGTAGCTCACCTCCATCTACAGAAGGTACTTCTCTGGCACTTCTAAGAGAAAAGAAGGGAGCATGAGCTAGCTAACCATGTACAAAATAAGGTTGTTCACATTGCTGCTTTGTATATTTTTAAATGAGATATCATTGCATTTCTGTATTTATGGCATAAGAGATATTTTTTTGTTTTCTGTGACTATGAGTCTGGTCTTTATATGTAACAGTATAATCTTATTCATGCATGCTCAGAAGTAATTCTCAATGAGTTCAGTAGATTATATGGTTGAATGCATAAAATTAACACTAAGGTCTTGCAAGCCAAAGGAAGGTATAGTATAGATCTTGCTAATTATAATGTTCCATCAATATTTATAATGTAAATTCATTCCTTGACTAAACCTATATGATAATAAATTTCTTGATGATACCACACAGCCCTCTGTTTTGACATAGGTGGCCTGACTTTGATTTTAATTTTAATGGCAAAAATACACCAATCAATGGAAGCAATATATTAGTGTTTTGTATATATATGTTTATCATCACACAGTTGTTTTGTCAACTGCAGCTAACTCTGAAACCTAGTTGTTGCAGTAAAGAGTATTTTATATATGGTGATGGCAACTTTGGACTAAATTGCTACACAGATCTATCATATATATTTGTTTCCTCTTAATTTCACCCAAGAAGTGCCCTGAATTGTCAATTGAAAAGACTGAAATGGACACTTCTTCTTTAGCAAATGAATTAAACTTACATACATATGGGGGGCGGGTGGAATCTACATGCCAGACTACATATCTTGCCACAGTATTGTATTGTATTGTATTCACATATTAGTGATTAAATTTGTTATTCATAAGCTGCCTCACTCACACATAAGTCAATGAATTATTCTTCACAATTTCCATCATGTTGCAAATAAGAAGGAATAGAAAAAGGATAGTTTTCAAACGAAAATGGAGAATTGCAAATATTCTACTCTCAGTTCTGCCCTGTTTGTAATTGTCATGCCCAACACTGATATCAAAATGGTCATCTAAGATCAATTTTAAGGACTGTGTTTTGAAAATAAGAGCTGGAAGAAATGCCTACTGAAGATTCATTAAAGTTAATACCCTGAAGCATTTTTTTTTCTTACAAAACCTTTTGGATCATCTTATTATGTATGGTTTGTTAGCTGTTTTGCAAAGCAAGATTAAACCCCAAACCCTATGAAATACAATGTCTAAAAATAAAAACAAGGGTACAAAGGGCAATTCCTGTCTACAAGAATAAGACTTTGTAAACTATCACCCATTTTGTTTGTGCTCATGTTTATAAAATTCCTCAAACTCTATTCAGTATTTTCGAGGTTCAGTGACTGAGAGAGACAAAATGGTTCATACCTGGTTCAGTATTATATTGAGATTTTCTCTGCTGTAATAAGTTGATTTCATGATATATGTCATCTCACACGATTTATAGGAGACATCTGACTTAGATTTGCATTTTATGTATAATCACTTGTTACCTGAGCAAATGCAAGCAAATGAAAGTCCTGAATGTAAGCAGTGTCTTATTTACATCTAGTGGGAAAAAGAACAATCTCATAGGAATAGGAAACAATTCTAAAGCACAATTAGCACCTGCCTATGAAAATAGCAAATAGTAAAAAGTCTGTGAATTTCTCCAGCTATCCTGTGACTTGTTCAAGTACTGTTGCTGGGTCCTCTTACCACTTCTTTGTGTTTTTTCTCTTAAAATACAGGTAGTCCATGACTTATAATCACAATTAAGCACAAAATGTATGTTGTTAAGAAAGGAAATGAATTAAATTTTGCCTCATTTTCCAAGCACTGTTAAGTGCTTAAGTGAATCACTGCAATAGTTAAGTTAGTAACTTAGTTGTTACATGAATCTGGCTTCCCATTGACTTGTCAAAAAGTTGCAAAAGTACATAACTCTGGCACACTGCAAACTTCATAAATACCATTGGTTGCCAAGAGCTCAAATTTTGATAACGTGACCATGAGAATGTCATGTGGAAACAGTCATAATTCAGGGAGTTTTTTGGTGCCATTGTAATGAATCATTTAAACCTAACGGTAAAATGATAAATTTCTGTAATAAAATTCATAATGCCAATTAAAACTGCCTATTAGTTCATGTGATTTGGTTAGTAGATCTAACCAATCTTGCATTGGAACATTAGAAGAAGCAACAGAAAGCAGTAAAACATTTAACTCTTTGGTACATTTCTGCTGCCCTCTAGTGAGCTTCTATATCTGTATCTATATATCTATATCCATAGGGGATGCAGTGGCTCAGTGGCTAAGACGCTGAGCTTGTTGATCAGAAAGGTCAGCAGTTCAGTGATTCGAATCCCGAGTGCTGCATAATGGAGTGAGCTCCCGTTACTTGTCCCAGCTTCTGCCAACCTAGCAGTTCGAAAG
>JANHFR010008155.1:125476-138680 GCA_032468015.1 Mimophis mahfalensis | reverse complement strand
TCCCCAGCCAGCGTTGCTGCCTGGGGAATTCTGGGAATTGAAGTCCACGCATCTTCAAACTGCCCAGGTTGAGAACCACTGCTCTGCCTAAGGCCCCTCTTGACCCGGCCCGTCGCTCTTACCCGTGTGGGTCCGCATATGCGCCTTGAGATGCGAGCTCTTCGTGTACGTCTTCCCGCAGCCGGCGAATTCACAGTTGTGGGTGGCGGTGCGTTTGCGGGCCCAGGACCGCCGTCCCCTTTTGGGCTTGCATTCCTCCGGGGGGCCCATCGGGACGTAGTAATCCAAGACGGGCGAGTTGGGCGGCGTGACGAGCAGGCCGGGCATGCCTTGGGCGCGCGGTTTCAAAGGCTCTCGAAAGACGCTGAAGTGTCCGTGGAATTGGGACTGCATCTGCCCGGCGAAGTTGGGCTGGAAGAGGTGGGCAGGCCGCGGGTAATGCTGGGGAGCCCCCATCTGGGCGCCCAGATCGCACGGGCCCCCCGAGCCCATTTGCTCGGCAGGGAAGCCGGAAGACGCGTGTTGGGACAGCGGCGGCTGGAGCAGAGGCTGCATCAGGAGGGGCTTGTGGTCCAGGGCGCCGGACGCCAGGCACTCGGGCGGGCCGCTCAGCATGCAGGACTGCCCGTCCATCGGCTCCTGCTTGACGCGCAGGTGCTCTAAGGGCAGCCCCCCGGGCAAGCCGGAGGACGGGTGGGCCAAGCCCGGGGCGCGCAGCTCGGTGTATTCCCGCCGCTGGAGCTCACAGTGGCTCGGGCCCACCGAGGGCGGGGGTTGCTGCATGTCCTGAGTGAAGAGCTCGGCTACGTAGCTGTGCCCCGGGCTGGGCAGGTAAGAGGCCGCGGCGAACTTGTTAGGGGGCTGGTAGTTGGAGCTATCGCTGTCATAGGTGGTGCCGCAGCTCTCCGGGGTTTCGGGCAGGGGGTAGTTCGGGTTGCCGGCGGGATGCGCGGGCCCCACCCCGCCATTGGGCTGCCCGTTGGTGGTGTGCGCCAGGATGAACTCCAGGTCGACGAAGTTCCCTAGCTCGTCGGCTTCCCTCTTGATGGCGATGGCGCTTTCCACGGAAGGAGGAGCCAGCCTCTGCGGAGGGAAGAGCAGGAGTTACCGTGTGGAAGAAGGAGTTAATATGCCCGGGAGTCGGATCCCAGCATTAGTAACAGCACCCCCACACTTGAGAAACGAGTTGCGCGCTCTTCTCTCCGAGCAGCCCCAGCGTTGGCCTTCTACTCGCTTCCCCGGAGACAGGCTTCTCCGAACCCCGCACCGTCCCGACTGCGGGCTCGGAAGAAACTCCGAATCAGCTGTCCCTAGGTACCCTCCCCCCAGGAATGATGGAGGAGTACATTAACCTGAACCATTTCAGTCCCGCCCTGTGCGCATCGCCACCGCGATAGTTTCTTGGCGCGAACCCCCTCGCGCCGGGCGCGGAGCGATGTCCCGGACTGGTCTGCGTGTCAACAGATGCCCGGAGCTCAGCGCCCTTTGCCGAAATCCGATTAATTCTGTCGCCAAGGGAACTTCGACCTGAACCCCTTCCGAGCCCAACAGACACGTTTACAAAAATTACTCCTCTCTTGTTTGCTAAGGCAGAACTCGAACCTATCCATTTTTTAGCACTAGTCTGTATAATCCGGGGGGGGGGAAAAATACTCGCAGGCAAACAGAATTTTTGCCCCCCAAAATGGAATCCCCTTTAAAAAAATGAAAAGGGGAAGGGGGTCCGCAAAAAAAATTTGCTTTTAATTAAAACGAAACTGTTAAGCCAGCCCAAGAATCTTTACTAACAGGTTTATCCTTTCCGACGACGCTTAGCTATGTATGGAGTTGGGACTCCAGATAAAGAATTCCGCCAATTATGGCAACACACTTTTCTGGGACATCAAATCAGCCCGATCAGGAACTCCACCCTGCTTAGTCTCCGCAAGTACTTTTGGACTAAGACCAGAATAAGCGGCCCAGATGCAGAACCGTCCCCAGAATGGCCCCCCAGAGTAGGGGTCTCCAACCTCCAAGACCAGAATTGCCTAATAAACGCTCCCACCTCGGATAAATTGATGCTGTCGACCCGCTTCTCAGGGCAGAGGGTTATCGAAAAAACTTGGCTCCGGATTAACAAACTCCAAAAACTTTCCCTTTACGAATCTAGCTAGTGTTGGTCTCCTAAACTCTGCCTTCCATCAGCTTTTCAAGAAACGCGGTTGAGAAACAGTTTTGCTTGCCGCGGATCCGCGCCTTTCATTCGAGTCCCCAGCCCAAGCGAAAAGAGCAAAAAGCGAGTAGAGCTACGCACATCTAGACCAAAGAGGAGAGACGGCAAGTGGGGAAGCACCCCTGGGCAATTCGGAACAGAAAATTGGCGGAGAAAAGAGCCTTTGCGTTCTTCTGTTCAAAATTGCCCGGCCGAAGATTCCAAAGCTCCTGCCAGAGATATTCACGCTCTTTAAATCTACTTTTAATTTTCAACGTTTGTAAGATCCTCCGTGCGCGTCTCCGGTTAAACGATACTCGCTCTCTGAGTTGGAGAGATCGCAAGTCCTCGCTTTCCGAAGAACTCCCTCCGCCAATAGCTCCCGTACCATCTCGGGCCGCCTCTCTTCTAGAGGCACCAAGCCGGCAAAGGTGGAGATGGACGGCAAGACAGCTTCCTCCACTGCTACGCTCATCTTGCGCGGTAGCTCGAGCTGGAAAGAGCTCGGTAACTGCCCTCGGTCCGGCAGCTCCGCTCCGGGCACTGATCGAGCGCTGAACTCTTTCCCAAAGCGGAAAACCCCCCTCCAAACTCAAAACTTTCTGTACAACTGCAGCTTGTGAAACAGCTGAGCCTGCTGTCATTGGTCGAGGGTTAGATGAATATTCATGACAAGCCGCTTTGGATTTGATTTCGTAAGGAAAAGCCACGCCCACTACAAAACACTATAGTTGAAAACACGACGATTGCTGCCAGCCAGGAGAGAAATAAGTGGAACGGCCCGGATGCAGAACCGTCCCCAGAATGGTCCTCCAGAGTAGGGGTCTCCAATCTTGGCAACCTTAAACCTGGAGGACTTTGACTCCCAGAATTCTTCAGCCAGCAGAAGTTCTGGGAGTTGAAGTCTTCCAGGCTTATAGTTGCCAAGGTTGGAGACCTCAGCTCCAAAATGCTGAAGTGTCAGTAATACAACTTCGCCTTTGTAAATCTTTGAAAGCAGCCTCCCCACTGTGTTGTAAAAGCAAAGCAGCCCTACTATCCCTGTGGCCCTCCAGATCCCTGGCACCCTTTCAAACTAGCAGAGAACGGAGGACTGGAGGTGATGGAGGGCACAGACCAATATTTCTAGAGGGCACCAAGGTTTGGGAAGACAGTCCTGTGGTGTCTGACCATACACGGGGAGGTTCAGATTATATTCTCCATTCTATGAGGAAGCTCTCCAGGCTCTGTTACTCTCAGCCTAAGTTACCTTACAGGATTCTTGCAAGGATAAAATAGGTGTGTAGGAGTGGATCACGTACTGTAGCTGGGAGTTTAGGATACATATAAGGGAAGTTACAGCTTTTTTTTTTAACAGAGTCCCAGCATGAATTCTGATCTTACCTCAAACAAGGGGGAAACTGACTCTCTCAAGTCAGTTCCCCCTTGTTTGTCCTGACTGCTCTCTGAGACTCGCAGATGAGCAATTTACACTTGGTTACTGACCAGTCAATACTTGGATTAGCAATTATAATACCTTTAAAACTTATGAGAGCAGTTCACTTTATTAGGTGGAGCACCCTTTCCATGTTACAAGGAAGTGTGCTTGGGGTCCTATTTCATTGCAGTAAACCAAGATTTAGATACAGTACTGCATAGTAGTTGTTGTTGTTGTTGTTAGTTGCGAAGTCGTGTCCGACCCATCGCGACCCCATCCACAATGTTCCTCCAGGCCTTCCTGTCCTCTACCACCCCCCCGGAGTCCATTTAAGCTCACACCAATTGCTTCAGTGACTCCATCCAGCCACCTCATTCTCTGTTGTATAGTAGACACCAGGGGAAAAAAAAGATGAAATGGCCAGAAGCAAATATCCTGGTATTAAAAAGTCAGAAGAAATGTCAAAGTAACTAAAACGACTGTTCTGCACTTTTTCCTATGGAGATTATGCAAAGGTGTCAGAGAATATAGTATATGGATTTTAAAGCAGGCATTGAAAGGAGAGATTGTGCTATGCACTTGTTTTGGTTGCCTCTCTTGAGTTAGGTTGCTCATCCCTCGTCATTTGTGAAATGCAACTTGGGAAACTTTGGTCCTGTAAATGTTATTGAACAACAAAGTTCAGCATTCCTCACTTCTGGCCATATTGACTGAGGCTTCTGGGTATTAACATTCAGTCATACCTGTGGGGTAACTTCCCTGAAGTGCCTTGCACATATAATGATAATATTAATACTGATACCAGTTGCAATTTAAATCTACCGCAATCCAAACCAGTGTTTCTCATCACTGGCAGCTTTTTAAAAAAAGTGAACTTCAACTCTCAGAATTCCTCACCCTCAGCTAAGGGTAAGAAACACTTGCCCAGAAGATACCCTGGCAGAAACTTTTCCCGATACTTATATCTTAACAAAACTGACCATGACAGAAATTCAACCATTTCATTAAAGTGATTTCCATTATTGAACTACTAATCAATCCTACCTTACTCAATATAACATACTGACTGCTTTTGTAAGTTTTTAAAAAATCTTATGTGATGCCATTTGTTTTAATTTGAGTGTAGCATATTTTAGATTTTAAGAAAGAGTATTGACCTATTTTTTTTCTTTTTTACACTTACATGTTCAAGATTCCACATTTAGCCTTTCTCAACACAGTATCCTTCAAATGCACTGAGCTATGATCGCTTTAGGTACTTCCCATGTATAATCACAACTGGTTAGGGTGGTGATGGGAGTTGTAAGCCAAAACATCTAGAAAGCCACTGGTTGAGGAATTAAACAGTATAAATATAAAAATTAATATGAAATGTTCTGGACATTTCAACACTCTGCATGGATCTCTGTTAGTGACATTTGTACAGAATGGTCTACTCTGAAGGACCAATGCAGGCTAGCATTGCAGCATTTCTTTCTTAGTAAAGACACAACACAATCAGTTGGTGTAGTTGTGCTAATCTCTCAGGATCTCCACATAATATAAAGTTATACCCATCAGATTTTAGCTTATCTAGCAGCTATATTCTATTTCTCTTTCTGCATCTGTCCAATGATAATTTCACTTCATTTGTAACTTGTATTTTTGAGGGTGCAGAGTACCTTTTAAATAGTTGAATGGAGTAGCTTGTAGAAGTATTTGTGACTACTGGTAGTGTTTACTTTGAGTAAGGGATTACCACAGCCTGAGGAAATTAGTGGTCACATCCTTTGATACAGAACTGAATTGCAATATTAATTGATCTACTAAAATTGGAGAATTGAGTTAATAAGAAATCTTATTATTAACGTAACTTGCCCTTTAGGGTTGGTGAACCTTTTCCTGATTCTGAAGACTCAGGCAGCTCCCTCAAGCAGAGTAAATATTAGAAATTTTGGACTGCAGTAAAATATTGGAGGAGAGGACAGAGCTTGCCATTACTCTCAATCTTTTCCGACTCCAGAAAGAAGTTTGAGGTAATATAGAGTGCTCTAATTGGTAAGAAAATGATATCCCACAAATTTTAATTAAGTTCCATGAGAGAAAGGCAAGTTAAGATCTATCCCTGGATTGCAAAACTTAATAAAACTTCAAGGTTAAGAGGCAGGATGTTGAATTTTAAACATTTATTTTTTTAATTATTTATATCCTGCTTTTATTATTTTTATAAACAACTCAAGGCAGCAAATATATCCAACACACCTTCCTCCTCCTATTTTCCCCAGAACAACCATGTGAAATGAGTCGGGCTGAGAGAGTGTAACAAAGCCACTCAGGTGGCTTTCATAGCTAAGGTGAAACTTGAACACAAGGTCTCCTGCTTTCTAGACTGGTGTCTTAAGCACCAGGGCAATTATTATCTTTCATTGAAAAATGCAATTTTTTCCTGCTATCCTTAGTCAACAGCACATTATTTGTTTCCTTTCTATTTCTTAAATATTTGACTTGAAAATATGAAAATGACTTCAGCCTATTATCCTCACATTTTTTTCACAAGTTGGGCAGACCAGTTTATCTTTTTCCTTTAAAATTTCTTCACAGTCTTTTTTATAATAGTCTCTATATTGTGAATCCTTTCTTGCTAACACTTTGTTAAACTGGTCAGAAATAAATGTCACTTGTGTTACTGGCACAGATCATAAACATAATTCATATCTAGTTTAACATCTTTCCTATCTCCTCAATCACACTGACCAATGTTGCTATTTCTTCAATTACTTGTTTATTTTCTACCCATGCTTCTTTTTTCTACTTAACAGAGTTGCCTGCAGAAATTCAGTTTACTTTGTTATCTTTTAATAACATTATTTTTAACTTGAAAATTGATGGAGTTATTGGGTTGGAACCAAACTATAGGACTATTTGGCCTAGTAGAAAAAAATAATTTAGGGACCACATACAAGATTGGAAGACTAAGAAGAACTAGACCAAATGTGGAAGAAATGTCACTGGGCTGTCTAATATTTTCTTTCTGACTGCAAAGCTTTCACTTTGTGTTCATTCCACCCTTCATGAAATTAAACTTTAAAACTGAAGTTCAATAATTCAGAAATCAGGATCCTAGAGCAAGGGCAACATTCCCATCAGGATTAAGATACAGAATGGAAAATCAGGACTTGTTTCTATACCAGGTCTATGTTGCAGACCAAAATGGAAATGAGGAGCATGGGGGTTTGCTTTGGAGTAGAACCTAAGCTATTCAGGAGCTAGAAAACCTGCGGTTTTTAACCTCAGGTTTTTAACCAGATCAGACTTTGCCACCGAGCAGATAATAAAGAAGACTAGATGCCAGTACAAGCTTTTGATACCTACTGTATGAGAGAAATCCTGTTCTTTCTTCTCAAATGTCTAACCCATATTGGGTCCCTTTACTGTAGATGTTTAAGTAAAATTATAGGAAAGCCCAAGCAGAAAAGTTTGTAACAACTTTCTTCAGTGTCCAGAAATTCTCCAAGACTTCTATTTTTTCATCCCAGGCTAGACTTTGAGGTCCAAATCTACAACCCATTTTCAACCTGGTCTCTCCTTCATCTAGAGATAACAAAGCAAGAGAAGATTATAGGGTTCAGAAGAAGAGAATCTGAGCTATTATGAGAATGTCACAACCCATCTAGTTTGATGCTACAGTGCAGGGGTCGGGAACCTATGGCTCGTGAGTCATATATGGCTCTTTTGATGGCCACATATGGCTCGCCGCCACATTTCCCCGCCGCCGTCAAAGGTACGTGTGTTGGCCCGCCCACCTGTGCGTCTTGTTGGTCTTATGTACGCTGTTGTGGAACACAAAGCAGCTGCGTTCCGCAACTGCGAACATGCAGTGGGGTGGGGAGGCATCGCGTGTGTACCCGCAGAGCAGTCGCGCATGCAGGTCACGCGCGCATTGTGGGTGCCGGCATGCATGAGCGCGATAGCGCATGCGCACCGGCCGCTTATGGCTCTCGCGGACTTAGAATTTCACGTTTATGGCTCTCTCAGCCAAAAAGGTTCCCAACCCCTGCTACAGTGGACTTATTTTGGTAAACTTTATAATTAGAGAATAGTACAGGATATAGCAAAAGATGCCCCTTATAAAAGACCATTAAATTCTACAACAGTTTGCTTATTCCTTTTTTAAAAAAATAATTGTATTGATTAAAAACAAATACAAAAGTAAGGACAAATTCAAAACATTGTAGAAACATTCACAGACAAGTTTCCCAATATCGTCTCATTACTGATTTCTAGGTCACATGGTATTTGGAATACATCTTCAGTATATCTAACGTGGGTAGTATATCTAAAATATATCAGCTAGAAGCCATTCATCCTACGTAACCCCATATTATACCTTCATCTTCTTCTCCTTCCTCTTCTGTAACCATTCATACCAAAGGTCCCAATTTGAGCAATACTCATTTTCTCCCTTAACCTTTAAAATTTTTGTCAAATTATCGGCCTCAGAGAATTGCAAATTTTATTAATTACAAAATCCTCTGATAGAGTATCATTTTTCCTCCAGAAGTGGGCATAAGTGATTGCTGTAGTGATTATATAAAGTACAGTATACCAGAATTCTTTTTAAAAGCCAATTGGTTTTAAGCCAATCGGAATAAGTTTGCTTATTCCTAAGTAAAGTATCTACCATCATGGTTTATTGAACTCATGTAATCTAGACTGTATCAATCAAGCCTGACTGTCCTTTGGAAGGACAGTGTGAAACTCAAAACACTTTAGCCACCAAATGAGAAGAAAGATTCATTGGAAAACACCCCAATGTTGGAAAACACTGAAGGCAAAAGGAGAAGGGGACAGTAAAGAATGAGATGGTTAAGTAGTATCATTGACACAATGAACATGAATTGGGCAAACTCAGGAAGTCAACAGAGGACAGAGAGCCTGGCATACTATGGTCTCTGGAGTTGTGAAGGGACATGACTTAGCAACTGAACAAAAAAAATTAAAATGGTGTTATAATTTCAGGCAGTTTAGAACATGACCGTGTGTTGTGAATGTTTTAAAAATTAGGGTTGGGAAAAATCTTTTGTTGTTGGTTCTTTTGGCCTAAAATTTCAGAAATATAATAGGTGTTTTAAACATGGAATAGGGATTGGTAAGAGGAGGACAAAAGTAGATGCATAATTCACAATATACACAAAGGTATATGAAATGGCCTCCAATTAAATCATTAGATCCAGATTTTAAAATGATCTGCCCTACTCCATTGTCCAGAGAAGTGATAAAATTAACAGCCATGCCTGCATCACTGATCTTTACAGAAAGCTATGATACCGAATAACAACTCTTTATATCAGGTAATGTTAACCTACATATTAACAAGGTGGTGGCAGTAGGGAGGAGAGTCAAAATTAGGATAGATGCTAAAGAAAAAACTAAAATGAACTAATTTTATTCAAAGCATAAGCTTTCACTAGTTGCACTTCTTAATAAAACGTGTTACTTGGAAAAGGTACTTCCAGACACTTCCCGATTTTTTGCCACCATACACTAATACAGTTCTCCTCCTCCAATTACAAAATTAATATAAATGTAAATTGCATGTTTCGATTTGGAAGTGCAATCACATGAAGATTCATATCCTTCAAGAGAAAAGACAACAAATACATTTCCTTGTTCATGGACTTGACGCTGGGCCCATTCCCCACAGCAGTTTTGAATGTCTGAAATTACTCAGATAATACAAGAAGGGAAGGAGGTAAACAAGAGATTATTTCTGCTCATTAGATAAATACATAATGGGTGGTGTTTATCCCATAATAAATTGATCTCTCAATATCTTTTTGGGTGGCCTCTCCAGAATGAGGAAATGGGATATCTCCTCCTAGCCCACCTTCCAAAGGAAAGTGTACAAAAAGCACTAAGTAATGTAGGTTGCTGCCAACATTTTAACTACAGATAGGTAGAATGGTACAATGGACTATTTGATGATTAGATGTAGAATGTCATCTAATTTTGACCGTGTTCCTTGTCAATCTGCATGGCTGATGGTAAATGCCAGAAATGTGGGATGTCTAGCATTCATAACTGTTTGCCTGCTTTATTTGAACTCCGGTAATATCATGCAGTAGGACTACAGATGTAATGTTATGTGATATGAAATACATTTTCTTAGAATAAAAACCTGCAACAGGAAATTACAATTTAGAATTTTATGGTTCAGGATGCTAGCTATCCTGGCATTCTGTTCCCTGGTTTTCTCTTTACCCTTACTGCTAGATCTGAAGATCAGGCGTGGGAATGAGGACTCAGGAAGCCAAGAGTGATTCAGTGCAACAGCTCTTTAATGCATAGTGAGAGCCCAGCAAATGGCTGGGGAAACTCTGCTCCTTATATACCTTCTAGCCCAGCCCCTTAACCAATGGGCTGGCTAGGTTTTCCCGCCGAAATAATTTGAATATCTAACACTTACCCTATGTTTCTCAATTTAAAAGCCCAGTGAGATTATTCAGTTCTTACTGAGATGTTTTTCTTTGCTTCCTAAATGTGTTTTTTTATATTTCTACAAATCCTGGAATTCCCCAAGTCAACCTCTTATGTGTGGATGATACCATTTGGGCTATAGATATTGAGATTTTCATAATTAGCATATTGGCCCTGATTGCAGGACATTCCAATGAAATGTGTTAATCAGTTGATAACAGCTTATGTGATCCTATGGTAATGCTTGAGATACAGAATCTCAATTCATTAAACTATTTGAAGCAATATCCTCTGATCAAATGTACTGTTTTGGAATAAATTACTTTAAGATTCTGATCTGTATATGGATTAGGAAAATCAGACAAAAATTCCAGATACCTGATGGCCAGAATGTATTTTTGGTTGTGTGAAAACCTGAACTATTCAGCTTTCCAAAGAGCTAAAACTACTTGAAAATATTATAAATCAATATTTAATCATTTTTAATTTTAACACCAGTTCCCCAATCAACACTCACTTGCCATACATAAAGTCTTTGAAAAAAGTATCAAGAAAAGATACCAACTTCATCTGGGAAATACATACTATGTTAATCTAAACCTTATGTGACAATTAACCTATTATTCTTTTAGTTACCACAGCATCCTTTGTTTCTGCATAGTTGTAATTACATGAGCATGTCTCATAGATTCTTTGTGTTGAGTAGTATTTAACTTCAGTCTTGATCTAGTCTTGGAGTTTTGTTTTTCAAAACAACAGAACCTTCAAGTCTAATTTCTTTCTTAGATAATATGTATGTACACTGGTAATGTCTGTTGAGTATTCCAAGCAGTGGCAATGTTATCACTTTGTAAGGAGTCTCAGCTGCCTTCTCTGTGAGGTACAGAGGCAAAAAGTATGTGTGGCAGGAGAAAGATAATTTGGTCTTTCTTTTTTCTAGTCTTGTATTTATGGTACAAAAATCTGCCAAAACATTTTGGGAGTCATTAGCTTGAAAATGGGCAATCCCATTATAGTCCACCTCTACTCAAGTACACAACTCCCGATTGTTTAGCAGACCCGTTACATATAAAAAGGGCATTGCTGATTTCAGTAGAGCATTTCCCATTAGTTCCTTCAGTTTAGGATGTTCTGCTTCTGGGAAATTGGGGCTTTCCGTGCCTTGGGCATAAAAGACAGGTTCCTTCTGTGTCTTTCACTTGTCAATCTTGGCAGGATTCCATACATAAACTAATAGGAAATGTTTTAGCCTCTTGAGAACTATAGGGGAAGGTGCCCATTAGGAAAGCTCAGCATATGTGATCTTTCTTGGTACAGAAAGTTGGGACTTGGCCTCCAGCCACTCAGTACCAGGAATTTCCTTAAGCTGTTGAATTTGTGTAGCAGAGATAGGTTTTATCTCCCCAAGCCTACTGCCTGCATAGGTCTCTCCATACCCAGTTACATCTCTATGAAGTTTTGGGCTGATGTTGCAGTTCAAAAGGCAGAGAAGACTGGAAAATAATGTGGATATAATAGCCATCAAGGAAAAGGCATGCTGGCTTCCTAAGGCTAAATCCAAAGTTACTTTTCCAGTTACTCTCCTTACCAGACCTTAATTATCAGGGTGGAGTAGCACAATAAATTGATGCTGTAATCCAGAAGAGCAACAACTATGCAAATCTTTCTCCAAGAGATCCAGCAGTCTTTCTCAATGTACAGAATGGCAGAAATGTACAGAAATTATTTTGCGGCACATTATTTATATTTTTAAACCTTTGCTTCAAATTCAGAATGAATTTAGTAGTATTCCGTCAGTCCCATGGTGGTGATACAAAGCCCGGAAAGTCATTTTCCCTCCACGGTACATTTCAAATGGAAATACCAATTTGATCTGTTTGGTGGTGGTGTTTTTTTTATCCTTTCTGTTAATTAGCTATTAACATAATAATCAAACTGTTTCGGAATCAAATACAAGTACAATCAAGCACACTCTGTCCTTGAAGTGAGAGAGAGATCCACTATCAGTTAAAAGCAGAATAGACTGCCTTCATAGCCGAAAAGACAATTTAAAAAATAAGTAGTTGCCAAATGATTCTGTACGAATGCCAGCTATATTCCACAGTCTCCTATAATTTAGTGCCTTCCACAAATGTTGGATTATAGTTCTCAAAAATGACCATGCTGGATGGGAAAATACAGGATATCAGGTCTGGGAAAGCTAGATTAGTCCAAGACATCTAGGTGGGCTTCAGGCCAGCGTGGGCTGCTAGGCAATCTACTACTGTATCCCCTCATTTGGGCATCAATTTTTCTCCAATCTACAGCATAAAGAATTTTTTTAAAAAAATATTCATTTCCTAAGAGTTCTTGTGAGACTTGAAGAAAATCATATATGTGAAGCACTCCTTACCACAGTTCTTTTTTTTAAAAAAAATCTATCTTTTAAAAAAGGCAACTTAGAATATTTAAAGAAAGCTCATAATAAGAAGCTTTGCAGCCAAAAAATGTTAACAAATGTTCCTTGCAGGAGAGATTTAGTCCAAAACAAGCTGAGAGGGAATAAACAGAACAAGGTAAAAGGCCTTCTCCATACAGACTTAAATTATTTCCCCCCACTTTATTATGGAAAGCAGATTGAGGCTTTTTGCTATAAAAAAAGTGGCCTAGAAATATTATATAAACTTTATTTTAAAATCAGTTTCTTTGCGGTCCTTCCAATGCCGACTTTTGTTGTGTAGCATGTTGTTAAGTGGGTAGCATTTGAATCATTTTTGAAAGGCAGGATACATCTTTCAGCATACATATATTTTTTTATACCAGCTAAATATACACACACATTCTATAATTGTATAGTGATCACATGTGATAATTACATGATGTTAAAGGTCAAATGTACTAGAGAGAAAGGACCATGACTTAGTGGTAAAGCATGTAGCTCAACACCAGTACTTGAATCTACATTTTCCAATAGTAGAAGATGAGAAAGCAGACTTCTGTCTGAAAGCCTGGGGCACTATTGCCATTAAGATTCCATGCATTTATTTATTACATTTATATAGCTGCCCACCTTAGAACCAACTCTGGTTATTCATGTAGAACAGTGTTTCCCAACCTTGGCAGTTTGAAGATGCGTGGACTTCAACTCCCAGAATTCCCCA
>JANHFR010008155.1:52035-69500 GCA_032468015.1 Mimophis mahfalensis | reverse complement strand
AATAATTTTATGGTTGGGGGTCACCACAACATGAGGAACTGTATTAAAGGGTCGTGGCATTAGGAAGATTGAGAACCGCTGCTCTAAGCTACCTCTGTTTAACTCTCCTGGTCTGCGTCAGCCTAGGTCCCAATATGGGGCCTCTGCAAATCAAACTATAACCCTTTGCTAATGAAGCCCCTCTGGCCAGTCTCTTACTTCAAAGCCCCCAAAAGGAATTGCACAGGTGGATTGGAGGAAATGCCAGGGATCCAATTTCTTCAGAGCCCAAATTACAGGCTTCCTGCAATGGGTTACCTGACTTGTGCTCAGGTGCAAGACAATCACAGGCCTGCCTCCTACTGGGCCATACTGTAGACCTGTGGTTACACTTTCTTCAAACATAGCAAACTAGGGTAGCTGTTCTGGTGGAACAACCCACTTTGGGCTAAAGATGAATCGCATAGGGGAGGGTCCAGATTGTGCTACAAAAGACTCCTGCAGGGATGGCTTTATTTTGTTGAACAATAGCAGCAGCAGGTAGTAATGGCTACCTGTAGGGCCTTAATATTTCAGTGGCACAGATGGCTCCAACAGGTTCTTAGGATGAGATGCTGTGCAAAGAATAAAAATAACCAGAGCAACAAAGCCTTTGCAGCACCTTAAAAATCAAGGAATTTATAGTGACATAAGCTTTTGATGAACTTCAATCTTCATCATTAAAGAGCATTTGTGAAAGATACATAATAGCAAGGAAATATTCCTTCTAAAATGACTTGGTGGAAGATAGTAAAAAGAAAAACACCCAACCTTAGAAGTTTGAATTCTGTAACTGTTCTTCTCATTTGTAAAATATTTTCCTTCACCTTACGTCTCTATAGCTCTCAGGGGACTGTGGCAGTTTTATCTGATTAAGCATTGTGTAGCATATTCCTTCACAATATTTAATTAATTAATTTCACAGACTCAATTTATAATACTTTAACTAATAAAATATCCGGGAAATACTGATGTTTTTAACATGCAACTACTGTTATCAGATCAGTACGAAGTAGTTTCTCTGAACGTGACCAAATTCTGCTATGCTGTATGTAAAATTAGGCAAACTTTAACTGTCCACTTTTAATCCATTACCAATCACAATATATTATTCTGCCTGTCCTTTGTTTTATTTTTTTAGTATTATTTTTTTAATGCTTTTATTTGCTGGTTTATGAGACCATAATAAGGATTGATTAGATTGATTAATTTGGGTGTTCATTTACTTTCCTAAAACCGATATTCAATGAGATGTTTTAAAAGGTTGCATTACCTGTAATTCAACAGAAATATATGACTATATGAACAATTGTTCATATATTCTTGCTCTATATGGACAGCCATCCATTACTTCAGCTCTAATTTCTGTCAATATACAGTACATTAGTTTATTATTCTTCAAGCAGACATATAAGAAATATCAATACAGTGGAACCTCGGTTCACAAATGCTTCGCTTCACAACCAATTCAGTTCACAACCAAAAAAATCAGCTAAATGTTTGACTCGGTTCACAAACAAATCCTCAGTTCACAACCAAACTTCCTGAGGACAAAGAAATCTCAAGGGAGAAAACACCTGAAGGAGGGCATCCTTCCATTGCGGAGGCAGACTCTCCAGCAAAACAGCAACCTCTCTCACACTCATAATTGACTGACTGAAGAGTTTTCTCTGTTGTTCATGGTTTTCTCAATGTTTGTATTAAAGGATTTTACTGCTACACTCTGCATTCTGTGGCATATTTAACTACAGTACTGTATTTGTGTGCTTCAAAATCTTTAAAAACAATAGAGTTCATAGGGGTCCGGAACAGATTGATAGTATTTCCAAACAACCCAATGGGAAAATTTGTTTCAGTCCACAACCAACTCGGTTCACAACCAAAGTTATGGAATCAATTGTGGCCGTGAACCGAGGTTCCACTGTATATGTGAGAGAGATGTATTACAGTATGTAGGTGGGAAGGAGGTGATACTGACTATTAAATAAAGAATGGATGCAGGCTAAAGTATGTTAGGGTTTCACTTGGAGCAGATGACAGAAACAAGAAGCAGACATTTCCAGTTCTCAAAGTAGCTATTGATGAATGGATTTCAGATGAATCCCAGATTCTTGGGCCATCAGGGAAATGGATTTTCCTGAGTCTTTCTCTTATTTCCTTCCTAAAAGCTGAAGAAAGAATAGTGATGAAAGAATTGTTAATTGATAGATGAGTCAATTAAAATTCAAGTTGATTCATTGGTAGTAGCCAGACTAATTAGTGAGAATAAATATTAACTAGTACGCGTTGAAAGTGAAGGGCCTGGTTCTTTTATTTGTTGAATTTTTATTTTTCTGCTGTGTTGTTATAGCAGGATGTGAAAAAGCAAATACTGAAAGCAAGTTTTTTTTTTTCAAACAAGGAGTGGTAGGTTTTTAATTAGTAGATTCTACTTTGTCATACATTTCCTTCAAAAATTCAGTCTGTCTTCTGGCAATTTTCTTCATTTATTAATACTTTTAGTCATACTCCCTGTTCTGTCACGCTCCTGTCCAATTTTGACCTTGTAAGAATCCTGCTCCTATTAAGTTATGGATGGTGCCTTCAATGAAGTTCTGCTGGATATGGCCTTGGCCTTGTAAGCCACCACTCTGATCAAGCCATAGAATTGTAGAATAGCTCTGCTGAGACGATCCTTTTCCAAAGCTTCGTGTGTCTCCAAAACATAGATCCACATTTTGCTTCTTTGGAAATGAAATTTGGCCAGTTCTCTCCTTCTTAGCTGTTACCTGTTCCATCTTTAATCCTCCATCTTTCAGCTTTGGGATGCAGAATTTTCCAGATGGGAGTAATTCAGGGAAAGTAAATTAATATGAGTAGATTGCAGAAGGAGCAATAGATTAAAATGAACTGGAATTTTGTATTTAAAAATAATAGGGAGACAGAGAATATTTTTCAACCTTTTGCTCAGTTTCTTTGCAAAGATAACATCCATTATTTTTCATTGGGCATCAACTGGTCAAAAGAGCGGTGGAACACATGATCAATGTCTGGGGCTTCTGAGAGAACAATAATTCCTTGCCTTCTCTATGACAAGCAGATTATTTATCCAGGACAAACCTATGCATATAGAAAAGGCAAAATACAGTTTTTCCTGTGCAGAATGTTTCTTCTGGAAATAATTTCGAAGTGCTTTTTCTTCCTGTAGACAACATACAATATATCCCTATATATTATTACATAAAACCTTCACTGAGTGCAATGAAGATTAATTGAAGGCTTATTTCATAAAAGTAAGAGATGTTTTCTTGATTACTCCACTACAAATAGCAGGTAAGGCTCACCAGAGTGAATTGTTGTACACAGAAGGATAGGTGTGGCCCAGCCTGACCTTCTTTTTCATATGTTAGTATTTTACATACAGGAAGTTGTTTATATAGATGAGCCTTTCATCTTGTCAGTCTCTGTCCCAACGCCTAAAATAGTACAGTCAGAAAACAGGTTTACCAACCTCTTTGTCTTATGGCAACTAGGCTCTTTTGTCAACTTAGTAAGGAGCTATATTCTACATTAAGACAGAATATTCATCTGATCCTATACTTTAAATGAGCACTAAAAACAAAACATTTATACTTCCCGTATTTTAGTTTCCTTCTCAGAAGCTGCTTGGCAATATTTATTTACATCAATAGTTCCAGAACTGTGGGGTGGAGACCTCTCGTGTCCATGAGGATTTTACATGTGGTTCCTGATGTGGCTATTTATTTCCAACATTTACAAGGTCACTAAATCTTGCTGTATTTTGGCATTCTTGCATTATAGAGCATGGCCATTTTTTTTAACCCCAAACCTTATAGGATTTTAAGTGGGAGCATCAACATGTTTTCAGATTTGGTGATCTAATTAGATTCAACTACTTTATAAATGAGAATCTTTTTTTAAAAAAAAAATTTAATTGGAAGTTCCATGAACAGCATTTGAGAAGGCATCTGTGCATAAATATCACACTACCAACATCTGGCTAACTTGTGCTTTCAAAATCTTTAGATGACAGAGTTGTGATCTGCAAAAAAAAAAAGATTAGTAAGAACTAGCTTAGACTTTACCCAAGTGGATCATGAAACTGAAAATATCAGTCTTTTTTTTATTAAAAAGCAGTCAATTCTGAACTTGAACGAATAGTATGTTATGTGTGTTTTTCATATTCCATTGATCCAATATATATTTGTTGTTATTTTCTGTAAGAACTGATTATTTATTTGACTGGTTGCTTTTTCCAGCCACTAATGATGCGCGGTGTACTTGTATCAGAGATCTGGTAAAATCTTAATAGTATTTAGAAATCTTTAGATTCTCTAGATTCTTATTGTTCTTCACTGAATGTATTTCTGAACTCTCTTTCAAGGTCTTCCTAAGGTAGCTGACAATATACCGTGCTAACAAAAAGTATTAGATCAGTAATTTCCTTTACATTTAAACTATTTTAAACTACGTAACCCTGTTAACTTAGAATTTCAAATATCTAGAAGCAATAAATTACCATAAGACATTTAAATGCTAGAATAGCAAATACAATTTTAAAATTAGCCACAGATTGCTGTGTTAAATCCCAGCAGATACATGGAAGATGAGTAAATGCTAAAGGGGGACCAGCCACAGTAAAAAAAAAAAGCTGGATGACAAATGGCAAAAATCAAGAGCTGGGGAAGGAAAAAAATCCAGATTACTTTGTCATCTTCACATTTGTCCCATTGTGCCTGAATTGTACTCATTGGTGCCTCAGTGATTACTTTGGGTAGGGGAGAGGGAGAGGCTGCCTCAGGGCAAGAAACTCTTCTCTCAGATCAAGCAATCAGCTTTTGGCTGAGAGAACCATTTAGTAGTCATGTCCCAGCATGGGATACCACATTTTTAGCATGCTTCTTCCCCCTATAGCTCTGCAAGGCCATGTGACAAGGTTTGGCAGCATAACCTGCTGAAATGACAGAGAATGGGTACAGAACGGATCAAGCAAAGACATGATTGGCTCATGGTAGTTAAAAACATTGACATTAACTTGAAACAGGCCAGTTACTACTCCATTTTGCCAGGTCTGTTTGGCAAGCTAACTGCATAGTCAAGTCGATGCGGTGTGGGTTGTTTTTTTTAAAATCTGCTAATAACAATCCCCCCACCTCATATATTCATTTTTGCCTTGATTACAATCTCCCTTTTTTTCCTTCCACAGAATAGTGCCAAGGGAGATGGCACAGAGGTAGACAGGTAAAATGACATTACCTGGAAGGGATGCTGATTCTTGAGCAGAAAGCCAGGGGCTACGAGCAGCAGGATCCCCCAAAGTGGCCATTAAGTACGGTACATTCCATTGTTGGTAATCTGAGCATTCAATTCAAGCAGAGGAGGAGGAGAAGTTGAAACTTCATACTCAAAGCAGGTTTCAGGAAAGTTGCAAGAGTGAATCAAATGATGGTGGACAAATGCCTGTCACAGTTAACAGCCAGGCCACACTTGGAATACTGCATCCTGTTTCGGTTGCCATGATGTAAAAAAGATGTTGAGACTCTAGTGTAGAGAAGAGCAACAAAGATGATTAGGGGACTGGAAGCTAAAACATATAAAGAACAGTTGCAGGAACTGGGATGTCTAGTTTGATGAAAAGAAGGACTGGAGTAATAGCAGTGATAGCAGCATTCCAATATCTCAGGAGCTGCCACAAAGAAAAGGGAGGCAACCTATTCTCCAAAGCGCCTGAAGGCAGGACAAGAAGCAATGGGTAGAAACTAATCAAGGAGAGAAGCAACCTAGAACTAAGGAGAAATTTCCTGACAGCTAGAAAAACTAATCAGTGGAACAACTTGCCTCCAGAAGTTGTGAAAGGTTGCAGTTAGTATGAAATGTAGGGGTTAAACTGCTAATGGTTGGAAAGTATGTACAGTAGGTCATGCGATGCTGTATGGAAAGCTATGTGATTGGTTGCCAATGCTTATGGGGAATAATGGAGATGGTGTTAATATTTCAAATCCCAAATGACTTAGAATTGAACTGTTTCATGGACTCTCACTGTTGCCACTATGAAATTTCCTGGTTACTTAGATCTACAGGAGCAGCAATAGCACTTAGACTTATATACCACTTTACAGTCCTCTCTAAGCGGTTTACAGACTCAGCCTATTGCCCCCAACAATCTGAATCCTTATTTTAACAAGATGGAAGGCTGAGTCAGCCTTCAGCTGGTGAGAATCGAACTGCCCAACTGCTAGCAGCAGCAGTACTGCATTCTAACCACTGCACCACCATGCCATCATAGATAATTTGAAGGTTCTTGTGCTTCTAGAGGCCTCTCAATGTGGCACACTGAAAGGGGCTTTGCCTTTATGGTTCTCAGGCAATGGAATGCGCTGCTCAAGGAGATTCATTTGGTTCAGATTCTATACTCAAGAAAATGACAAAAATCCATCTCATTCTCCATTGCTTTCATTTTAATTTTGGATTTTGTTCTGTTTTTCATTTTATGTTTCATAATTTATACATAAGCATTATAAGTTACCTTGAGTGTTGCCTTAAAGGGGACAATAGTTTAACTCAGGGGTCTGCAAACTGTGGCTCTGGAGCCACATGCAGCTCTTTCAGCCCTCTGCTGTGGCTCCCTGTCGGCAGATCCCACCACTGACTGGCCCCTGCCCATCACTCCTGCCTGGCCTGAGAAGGTAAGGGTGATGGTGTAGGATGGAGACTCCCTCCATATTCCAGAGCAGGAGGCAATTGGGTGGGAATAAGTGATGTGAGTTGGCCACGGCCACCCAGTCATACCGGTTGTTAAATTATTGCCTCCCAGTGTTTTCTTTTCTGTGGGAAATGGGTCCAAATGGCTCTTTGAGTGTTTAAGTTTGAAGACCCCTGGTTTAACTATTTAAATTTAAATATTAATACTTATGAATTACTACTACTATTTTATTAGTCCTAGGTTGCTTTATTAGGGGGTTTGTTTAGTATAAGATGCCTGTACAAATCTGAAATTAAAAAAAAGTCATCTGCTACAATAATCGATAGGTACCCTTTAACCATTTCCAAGCTTCATTGACATTCCCCAAGCCCTGCCATCCAGTACAGAGGCTTTAAATGCACCAATTAGGAACGTTAGGAACACAGTTAAACAAGCCAAAAGGTGAACTGAAGGACAACCTTCCTGTGCTTCTCCAACCTCTGGCCAGAAATAAATCTAGCATACTCTCCCAGTCTCCCTGGGTGGTGTCTGTTTATTTTCTGAAAGCGATTCTACAAGGACAGATTTGCTGCCAAAACTTCATGGTGGAAGAAGGACAAGTTATACTGAGGTCACTTCCAACACAATGTATCTTCCAACAATAGGAAAATGTTTTGTTTCAGAGTGTAGTAAAAAATGCCTGATCCAAGGATAAGGCTGAGGAAACCATTGCGAAGTCCATTTGATTTTTGTTGTCCAGGATATGTAAATAAACATAATTTTACATATCTCTGTGAGTGAATTCAAAAGATATTGGTATCTTCTCTTCAGTTTTATAACGACGACTAAGGCCTGTATTCTCCACAGAACAGGGTCTTTGTTTGTGCTCCAACTGCTTTGGAGATTGCCATTGTGAGGGACGTGTTTACCTTTTTTTCCAACATCAAGGTCTCTAAACCAAGGAGAATATGGCATCTGCTCCCACACTGTAAGTTGGAAATACAGGAGGATAAATTAGTTAACAGTAAGAAACCTCCAAATTTTGCTCGCCCTTGAACAAACACCGAGAGATACATGTCCCAGAAGAGATTATAAGAAGGGATTTTAAAAAACTAAACAATAACAATGTTAGTGAAATGGTACAAAATTTAGCAATTGGAGGATCCTGATATATAAATTAATCTTCAACTCCTTCTAACTTCTATGTTCTTAAATTAAGTATTTATATGGGGGCGGGCAGAATTTCAGAATAAAGTTTCTACCAAGTCTCAGTTGTAGAAAAAAAGTGAACCAACATTTGTGAGGCAAAAGTTTAAGTACTGAAATAATTATTTACTTTGCATTTGTGCAGATATCAGTTATCTTTCTAGGCTGTGTTGGAGAGGTTGTAATCAAATTAGTACATATTACTATCTCTGGTGGCATTTGGTTCTCTTGGTTACACATGCTGTTCCACTTTCTTTTTTAAAAAAATGGAAAAATTACTCAGCAACCTTTCTTAATTCTGACATGGCCTCCTATTGCCTACATTCCCTAATGCTTAATACCAGTCCTCAAATTTATTATAGTAAAATGCTGGAAAATTAAAGCACTTTTTTTTTTGAACAATGATATCTAAATGTGTGGGAAATTGCATTGACTAAACATGAACAAAATACCAAAAAAATTCAATAGCAAAGGATTATTCTACATTAGTTTCCACTTTTCCTCACATATTACAATATCTATATAAATATATTTTGGAACAGAAGTGTTGAATATGATTGTTTAATTTGTTGTTTACTTAAGGCTATAAATGTACTTGTATATTTAGTTCTTTAACATTTGTTAATTTATGATTTCTTTTTTTCCTCATTATTCTGTTTTCCATTTTAAATGTTTTATTGTACATTGTATGTTGAAATGAAATTTAAAATATGTTATTCTTATTTTTTGTGCTACATTCAGTCATCTCTTTTTTATATGCCACAATAGGTCTTAAAACAATAGTTTACTCAAAGAGTAGAAAAGGGAACACTGAAGGAGATGGGTGGTTTAGAAATAGTAAAAACGAGTGAATGAATGAACAGTTCATAAGTTCATAACTACTTCCATTGTATAGGCCAAGGTTTCTCAACCTTCACATTTTAAAGTGTGCAGACTTCACCTCCCATAATTCCCCAGCCAGCATGCTAGGAGTTGAAGTTCTCCCAACTTAAAGTCACCAAGACTGAGAAGCACTGATCTAGAACTAGCCTTTAGCACTATGTTCTATTCTTTTTGCATAATATTATAAATGGTTTCAGAACACACAGAACTTAAAATCTTTTTCATGAGAACAAAAGTTCATATACTTTAGGTTCCTTTTAAGGATTCCAGGGATATTTTCCACCTATCAAAAATATACAATCTTCATGTTTCTAGCCTTGTTCCCTACATGTTTGCTTAGGAAAGCTAGTAATTTTGGTGCATTTCCTAGGCTTAGAAAAGAGAAGGCAATGGAAATAATAACACAATGTACAGTTGTTTTGAAAACATCTAAGCCCTTCCCTGACCTCATAATTTTGAAAACGCTAAATGGGCAATCAGACACCGTTGGTAATGAATAATTATGTAACTTACAATATTTCCCAAATGTTAATAATTCCCTATCTAAAACCCTAAATTAAATACTACATAGAACTCAGAATTTAAAAAGGGCCAATAATTCAGTGTCACTTAGAAGTTCTGAAGTCACTGTGTTGTCTCTTACAGCCAAGCTCTAAGGAGTCAAAAACTTAAGATTTGGCCCAGTTGTTCTTGGTGCCCAGCTAACAAAGATCTTATAACAAGTTATATTCATCTTCCAACCTTTTCCCTTCAAAGCTTATACATAACATTGACAGATACCATTCAAGCAGATAAATACTTATCATAGGACGCACTGGGATTCACACTCCCTAATGTGAATTCGTGAATTTGTGTCTGTGAATTTGTTCACTGTATCCTACCAAAGTCAAAAGGTAGCAAAAATCTACAGGGAAGTGAGCTCATAGAAGCCCAGTAATAAGAAGCACAACTGTTAAGATTACTGTCTTGAATTCATTATTCAAGACACAAGGCCTTTTTAGGGTAGGCAAAACAAAAAACAAAAAAAAATCGCACACTGATCTTCCTTCCTTCGTCCTCATTAACTGGATTTAGGATTCAGATAAGTTTATTTATAACCTATCTCTGTTTCCTGGTAGAGAATGTTTAATGATGCTCTTTCACAGAAGGTATGTAAAGTATTCTATTTCTAGCAACCAAATGCATAACCAATTGAATTAATGAAACCAATAGGAATTCAGCTGCTTCTCATTGTTCTGCTTTATTTGCCAGCCCTAAGGAAACAGTGAGTGACGCCTCATAATCATTCTATGTATAAATGCTGCTGTGGATTTTTTTTCCCTGTTAGGGATGCTATGCTTAAGAGACTGTATTAACTAAATTCAGTAAGTAAGACTTGTCTCATCATTGACCCTGTAGGACAGAAAATATTTCAGTTCTCCAACTTCTGCTTATACAATTGTTGCAGCCATAGCAGTACTCCCAGAAAATAAGTAAGTTTATTTTATTAATTACATTTCTCTACCATAACTATTACAGAATTCTTGGTAGCTAACAAGAAAAGTAGTCTTGTGTTTTTAAATATAAAAACATAAGGCAACATAAGACTAAAATAGATGACATCCAAACAAAATACACAACATCAGGTTCCAAAAGCCCTCCAGAAAAGCTCTATAATCACCATTTTCTGGAAGGTAGACAGTGTTGGAGACAGAAGGACCTCCAACAGAAGGACATTACAGCAGCTGTCGTGAGTTTTTAAGTACCCCATTGTGGTGAATGTTTGTTCTGTCTGACACTCATAATACTTTTCTATCATATCTTCCTATCTGTCAAAATTCCATTTTCTTGGCAGTTGATGATGTAGCCAAGTAGATAGATGGCTACATTCGCTAAACAAAACAGCCATTTCTGCACCTAGCACCATGACCACCTTCTCAAATTCTCCTTCCTCACAGTTACTCTTTACAAACAATTATTCTCTGGCAGATAAATATTATTTGTAGACAAGTACAAGTGAACCAGGTCCTTTTGTTTTGCCTAGCTTGTCATCCTGCTGTTTAATGACCTCTCTCACTGTGTACAGTAGGCTGTTCATTAACCTCTAACCACAGATGGCAAGGAACTGGCACTATGCCATGGGAACAGTTTGGTAGCGCCAACTACAAGTTGCCAACATCTCTTATGCAAAATTGAGTGTATAATTACAGGGCCTCATGTGATCAGAGAATATCTATTCCTAATGAAATAAAGTATTCTTGCTTCAATGTTTGATATCATCTTCCAAAGCCTTTAGCACCTTTTTTCACAGATTTTTTTTTTTTTTACAATCCCTATTTTACTTCAATACTGAAAAGATCCTAAAGCTAACTTCATGTTTATCAATATGTTTTGGTGTTCACTGCCACCAGTGTGTTGCACAAAGTGAATAATGGCAAGCACATAACCTAATATTCTAGTAATCAGTAGCCCTGATAAAGGATTCAGATAATTTCATAGCCATGGACAGAGTATAATTCTATGGTCATGTTACAAAATTGATAAATATAGAATTCATTTTTTAAAAAGTTCATGATCCTCAACATTGCAGTGCATCTTCATGGCCCTTGGGCAACCCATGATGAAATTTCAAGTATGTCCACTTTCCTTCATATGTTATTTGCCAATTGTGTTGTGTACAACTCTCTTAGCATGTGGTGTGAATCACGTTAGTATCGTATTTAGCATTTTTGTCCTATGCTGTACAAATAGCAGAATATATTGTAAAGATGGGAAGAAATGTTATGTATGTATGTATGTATGTTTATGTATCTATGTATATGTATGTGTATGTATATATGTAAGTATATAGTCAGCAAAGCATATAGATATAGCTTTTGTGGTAGCCAAAGTTGCAGGTACAGAACACAAAGGTGCTTTTTCAAGAGGCAACTGGACTTTTGAAGACATTTCGCATCTCCTCCAATAAACTCCTTGCAGATCAGTTGTCTGCAAGGAATATAAATCCTTCCATTCCCCACCATTTAGTCAGAGCTGAAGAAGCTTCTTGGATGAGAAGCAAAACATCTTCATAACATAGGTTTAATTGAGTGTAAATTCTGCCACAGTTAGATGAATTATATCAACAGGAAAATTAAATTCCAAATGCACTGAATAAACCCAAGAAACCTGGCACACACAAAGACACAGAGGCATCTACTAAAGTTTATCCCTTTTGAAGCCTCTGAAAGTCATTGTATTTCCCCAAAACATGCCTAAGATTGGCTTCTTCCTGCCCAACCAGTGTTTTTTATTGTTGTTTTTGGTTTCATCTTAGTAGGGAGATGAAGTGATACAGGGCATCATTAAGAAGCTTCAATGACTCTAGAGGGACCTTAAATGCACACAAGTTTAATCATATGAAATACCCAGTGCAAATATATATGAGGCTTATGGCAGAAGAAGAAAGATGGGTTTGAACTAGAAAGATTAGACTAGTACATTTGGACAACTGGGATAATTAGAGAGTATTTCAGTTTGGTTTAGTCACTAGGAAAAGTTGTAACATGGTTGGTGCAATTGAGAAATTTTGTCTTGGATCTGTTTTTGTTTAGTGCACTATGGTTTTTTTAGGTAGGCACAGAAGGAAGACACAGCTGCAGCATGAATTTAAATAGACACCCACCCCCCATTAGATTCCATAATAATGACATGCTACATCATGGTGCAAAGTATGCTTTGTAAATGATAGGATAGAAACACATGTTGGAGAGACAATGGAAGTGCATGCTTGGGCATCAACTCCAAATTCAACTCAGCCATCACATCTTTTGTCCATGAACAAAATCTATCCCCCCTTATCTCAAAACTACACAACGCATGTGCCTTCTTGTTGTATTTTCAGGAAAAAAAATACTCTCACATCTGGCTGCCATTATTTCTCATCTTCCCTGATAGCCCCTGTAGTGGATGGATGGACATCATGATGGATTATTACAAAGTTTTGGACATTCCCCAAAGTGCCTCCATGAATGATATTAAACGAGCGTAAGATAAGTCCTTCCAATCATCGTTTTCCTCATACAATCCCAGCTACCCAAATACAACATTTCTTGCTTCCTTGTGAATTTGGCTCATGGGACCAAATAACAGTAACTGGTTCCTTTTTGAACTTTTATTCTCGTTATTTGTCATTTATGTCTATGGCAATGATGGAAAAAAAGAACATTACTGTGATAGGATTCCTCCATGGATAATTTAGACAGAAATCTGATCATAGTCTTGTCCCTATTATTAGGAGTTACTCTCTCTCATGTGAATAATGAGAAGCTGTCTGGAATAATGATATATAAAAAAAGATTATTTGTTTCCAATATATGTGGATGTTTGTACAGAGGGCTGGATCAGTAAAAACCAATGTATTGCATTGTCTGCCTTAAAAAGACAATATCCATTCTGGCAATTTTTGGTATGGATTTTTTAAAAAATAGGAGAAAAATCATTACTTAGATTTACTGTCATCTAGTATTCATAGCTATTGTATGCTTCATCTCCTGATTTATGTAATTCTTAATGCAAATAGCTTAAAAATCTTTTGAAAAAATACCATTTACCCATTTCCCAAACTTTCATGTGTATATTTATTTGATGCAAGCTTTTCAATGCAAATTTTCCCAATCTGCATTCTTTTTCTATTCCTGTGCTACTTGTACTACAACAAAATTCAGTGGAAATATTCAAATTTGCTCCCAACATAATTCATGATGGAATTCTTTATATCCTAGCTGGTTGATCGCTAACATTGTTGCAGCTCTATTATGGATTTAGTTGTTTGGTAATTAACACTTGTTACACTTATGTGAAACTATGCAGGTACCGGAGTAAAGTGCTCAGATGGCATCCAGATAAGAATCCAGAGAACAGAAAAGAAGCCGAGCAGAAATTCAAGGAGGTTGTTGAAGCTTACAAAGTCCTTTCAGATAGTAAGAACCCTTGTTCCTCTCTTGTGCCCTTCTCTTTTTGGGTCTTTGAAGAGATTCAGTAACTCACCCTCATTTATTTTTGATCAAGTAATCCAAATACAGAACATTGAGGGTATAGATAATGACTGACAATGGAATGGATTTAAATGAAAACCAGAAATTAAAATTAAAATATATAACACCTCCCCCACAACATTACATTCATTACATCAATGAAAACTCAATCATCCAGTCCAAAGGTGTCTAAAGGTTGAATCATGGCAACTGGAGAAACCCCTGAAATTGGTATGGCAAGAGTTGGTACGAATCTGTAGAGATTCTCAGTCATCCAGGTCATGGTTGTCCCAAAGGTGCTTTTTCAAGTGGCAACTGGACTTTCTTGTTTTTCCTTTGAAGATGTTTAGCTTCACATCCAAGAACTTCTTCAGCGCTGACTGGATTCCTTCCATTCCCCACCATCCTTCCATTCCCCATCATCCAGTCAGAGCTGAAGATGTTTCTTGGATGAGAAGTGAAACATCTTCAAAGGAAAAACAAGAAAGTCTAGTTACCTCCTGAAAAAAGCAACTTTAGGACAAGAGTTGGTTATTCCAATGATACTTTGCCTAACTAATTTTGACTCTCTGCCTAACTAATTTTGCTCTGACTGATGAAGTTACTTGGATTAGCAATGAAAGTCTCAAGACTAACCAAGTTTGGTCCAGTTGCCATGATTCAACCTTCAGACATACATTAGTTCTCCTCCCAATTATATATAGTAAAATGATGCAACTTTTTCTCCAAATGCATATGAATACCTGACTTTCTATTCATGTAATCAAGATGCTTCAAATAAAAAAGATCTGCTTCTTCTGTTTATATTCTGCACATATTATGAGCTTATTGACCCATTTGATCTCTCTTGGTTTTTCCTTTAATGGATTAAATAAGTGAGCTTCCACCAGTGGGATATAATTCTCTTGTTTCTTTCCTTCCCTTTGCAATCCTTTCTGTGACTTCCAAATTAGCTCTGGAGGCTTGGCTGGAGGTGGAATGAGGTGGGCAGTTCCCTCAGAACAATTTTTAGTGCAGGCTGCCCAAGGAAGAGAAAATTGTGCTGCTCCATTCTGCCAATATTGGAAGTATGCAATTGAATTTTACTCTTACATGGTCTCTCTTTGTATAGCTGTCTATCTGAAAACATGTATCTGCTATCACTGGTTTTATAAGCCTTCTTATATTATTTCTTTATAGTATCTCATTGTACAGTATACAGTGAGCTGCTATTTAGTGGTGGAGATCAGAAGCAATAATCTTGGAATTATTCAAAGCTAGTGATATGGATTCAGCTTTAAGTTCCATAGGTTGATGTCTCTTTTATTCCAGAAGGTCCTCGTAACCACCATGATGGAAATAGCAAAGATACTCCCAAAGGAACAAGTGAGTAAACAAGAGAAGACATAAGGGTCTTTTAAAAATGAAATCAAGTATTTCATCAAGGGCTTGATACCTTTCATAATAATGAATATGCACCATTGGCCTTTTTATACCCTATGAACTTTAATAAGGAAAATAGAGTTTGGATGATTTGGATGATTTGGAGGGAATCCAAACCTGTTTTTTCCTCCATTGAAATGTGAACTAATATCACTTACAAAAAACAGCAATAAGAAAACAAAACTATGTGCACTCTAGCTAGGGATTTTGGAGGCTACCATATCAGCTTAGAGCAAGGACTGTTTTAGAGGTGGGGTCATCCAAATTATGGCTTAATATTTGAAATTGACAAATAAATTGACACTTTTCATTCAAGGCAGTAAAACAAATAGTTAAGATATATTCCCAATAGTTGGTTTCCTTGATACTTGAGTTCAATAGTTTATTTCCTCAATATTTGGACTCAGAGGTTACAAATATCTAGTAGAGAATGATATAGTTGAGTTTTGTTTAGTTTAATTTTTAATCCAAGCAGGAATAGGCTGGCGGGGTCCCCCCCCCGCTTTGCAAACATGATTATCAAAGATGAGCTATTGGCGCAAATGGAAGGAATCAATCTCTGAGCAAAGATCTCTACTGATTGCTTTTCTTAATATACCCATAGATCACTGAAAAAGAAAACGCAACGGTTTGGATGATATTATTTCTCGTTAAAGTTATTTTCTTTGCCCAGCACTCACTGCATACATACATAATGGTCTCATTTTGTCTCATTTTCTCTTCTTAGAAAAAACTGAGGATGAGAAACACTTATCAGTATTTGATCAGGATGGCATCAAAATATTCTTCACAAGACAGCGTTCGTCTTCTGGTAATACTATATGTAAACCCAATCCAACCCCCCTTTTCACAATTAATTTGGAATAATCATCGTTATACTTCTTTCTGCAGTAAATTAGCCAGACCTTCTTTTTATTAGCCAAATTTGAAGGTTTTTGACTAAACTGGAAATTTATTTTAACAGAAAACAAAGCAGACATAAATGATGAAGACTGCATTTATCAAAAAAGAAAAATAAAATATTTTCATCATGTGTAGACATTTCATTGTCAGTTCACTGTTTTGATGAATTCGGCCTTTGGCCTTTAATTCTTTATTAGCAAATTTATATCATCATTCCATCTTAACTAAATAACACTAGATGGCTTATAAAACACTTAAATAAAAACTCCATGTCAAAGCTGTAAGGCAACACCAAATTAAAATAATTGAGGCTCTTCCCATAACTGTCTAATTACACAACAATAAGACATATATACAGGCTCCACTAATCTCCTGTCCCCAGGAGGTCTTCAAGGGTTGTATGATGAGATACCGTGGCAACACAAATAAAAATGAGGGAATCAGATCATTTTACTGGGCCACCAGAAGGAAAATAATTTGTCTTCATTTATTTAACAATGGGAGAAAATAGGCAAAACTAATAGATAAGTCTGCAGGATAGAGAATTTGTGAAGATGTTTGTACCTTGATGATAATAGCATTTGTTTAAAGAGAAAAGCAAATGCATTTAGAAATGATTCATCATACATATATGCACTCTGTGTTTCAGATTTTTCTGTATCGTTCTTCAGTGCTCCTAAAAGATTCCATCACTTTTCTATCATGACTGCCATCATCAATGGCAAAAAGATCACCACCAAAAGGTAAGATGCAAAGTGGATGCCTTTCTATGACCCCTTCACTTGATAACTTAGATCTCTCTGTACAGAAATGTTAATGTCTTATTTGTGTCTGAAAAACTTCACACACCAATTGTCTAATACAAAAATTAGGACTGGTGAAGAATAGCAATGGCACTTAGACTTATATACTGCTTCACGGTGCTTACACAGTCCTCTCTAAGCAGTTTACAATCAGCATATTGCCCCAACAATCTGGGTCCTCACGTTACTCATCTCGGAAGGATGGAAGGCTGAGTCACCCTTTAGCCTGATGAGATTTAAACTGCCAAATTGCAGTCAGCCAGCAGTCAGCAGAAGTAACCTGCAGTACTGCATTCTAACCACTGTACCACCATGGCTCATATAGAAGATCTGCATTTCTTTCTACTAGTTATCATGATAAAAGGAGAATTAAAAAAAATCTTTTTAAAGGGGAACAAAATTTTGAAAAATTTTTCCTCCTTAGAAGTCAATGGTTTTAACTAAAAAACTTGCCAAGAGAAAAAAATGTGGGTGAACGTATTTATTTATTTATTTATTTATTTATTTATTTATTTATTAAATTTATATACCGCCTTTCTCCCCAAGGACTCAGGG
>JANHFR010008155.1:12479-24008 GCA_032468015.1 Mimophis mahfalensis | reverse complement strand
CTTCACCTCCCAGAATTCAGAACCAACGCTGGCTGGGGAATTCTGGGAGTTGAAGTCCACGCATCTTCAAACTGCCAAAGTTGAGAAACACTGACTTAGGACATGATTATGAACTTTGATTTCAGTGAGTCTTAATTGGATGTATTTTTTGATATATTTGCTGCAAACAAAACTTTTTTCTGTCTAATCAAATGTGTTACTAAGTATCGTTTACATTTGTTTCATAAATTTTGCATACAGTGTAGTTGTGAGGTATGATTTTTAAACAAGAGAAGCTCTGAGTAACTTTTAATTTGGATTTGGCTCAACAGTTGGAGCATATTTTCATGACAAAACCATCATAAGAGAGGAATATTTGCCAGAATTACTTCTGCTTAACAAGGCCTTGAACTTTTGCAAGAAAAAAAAACAGGACCAAGATTTACATATCATAAAATCAGGTGTGAATGAAAGAATTTCCTTGCAAGCCGTTATTATAAAAATAACATCCCAGATTCCAAACATGTGAAAGAACAGCTGGATAGGGTAAATACTTCGCATAGTTGTATACAATCCAACTTTAAAAGAACTACTGAACCTGCACCTGTGATTAGGAAATGCCAACCAGATGTTGGATTATATAAAAGAAGGGAAAATATCCTAATGTTGTTACTGATTTCATTCCCATATCTGAATAAAGGCTGTGTCACCACTTACTTTACTTTTCAAAGGAACTTACTCTGCTGGAGTGTGAGAAAATGGGGACACTTTAAAATGTGTTGGAAGTTTCATAAGCATTTTAGGGCTGTTGAAACAGGTGCCAAATTTTGCTTGTTCCAAACATTTTAATCTAGACGTATTTATTGATTTATTAACTTGAATTCTTTTAAGTAACTCATGGCATTTTAACATAGATTTGCCAACTTAAGAATATCCTTCTGTAGAAATCTCTCAGCCTGAAGAGGTGAGAGATGAGAGAGTTATTTGTGCAAGACCACAGGTCCTCTTAACATAGCACATCGTAATCACAGTTGGTTAATCATGATCAAGACCTGTTCACATTTCTCATATATCTGAATGTTAGAACTTATATTGCTGTCTGTCTTGTATTGACTGAAGCAGCAGATGTTGTAGAATCTGGAGTAGGGAAGAACCTGCTGGATTTTCAAAAATCATACTTATACAGTCAGCATTAGATGATGACATTGAATACCAAAAAGGTTGGGTTTGAATTTTGTAGATCATCTCCATCTACTTTTTTTTGTTCATGTCCTCCAGGATAAGTGAGACCCAGATTGTTTTGTGGAATTTAAACCATATTTGAGAATTTCTTTTAATGAAGAGCAATTCAACTAACTGGATAACTAATAGGGTATAAAAATTCAACCCCGAGGAGATTATAACTATCTCCGACTGAGGTACAAATGTGAGCCAATTAGCTTGTAAGAAGAATCTGGCTCTTTCCTAGTGGCTTTTACTCAACTCAGAATGGTATTCCTCTTGGAGGGTTTTATGAGTACAGGCAATGACTTACAGTATCTCTAAATGTATGATAGACTTAAGATAAACTGTTGTTGATAATGCCATTCATTTATAGTAGTTATTTGCTTGCATCTTTTATTAGCCAAACATTGAGCTTTGTAAATATGGCAGTTCTGTGATATTCTGAAGTGTGCTCTGATTGTTAGTATTTGGCAAATAGTTTGTCCATTGGGATGTGAAAATTAAGTATGAATTCTTTGCTGGGAAAATCCTCAAAGGAACAGGTCTTATTTTATTTACTTCATACATAACACCGGTTTACAAAATAAAGTGATGGAGTTACTTACTAGGAAATAATTTCTGATGATGTTAAATGCAAGTCAAATGTTAGAAATGACAACTGTTCAAGCAGTATCTATTCTTACCCATGAATTCTATTTCTAAGAGATGAATGTTTAGAGTTGAGATGGGTAATGTTACCTTTCACAACAATGTGATCTGGTACTGCAAGCATTTCCAGTTTGAGGGATGGAGAAGGGGTTATGGAAGTGAGTCAAATACGAGTATTTATTATTCTTAGGGTCAACCTAGGCTCATGCAGGTTTTTGTTTACTGGACTGCTTGTATTTCACTAATAGCTAAGCAAGAGAAACTCCAGACTGCTGCCATTCTGCAAATCTCTCTGCTCATCTAGTCATGTGGCTTTTATTCATATATTGATGTTTTGTCCTTTTATTTATTTTTCTCTTGCTGCACAGTTCATACATTTACTGGTTGTTTATAGTGAGGGCAAAGACTCGGAGTTCTTAAATCAAAAGCAATGTTGGCATAATTATAAGCACAAGCTGGCGTTGCAAAGAGGGCTGTAGGGAGAACTTGTCAGAGGAAGAAAGCACCCACAATATATTAACCCAAAAGATCTTAGCTAATCACTTCTTCAGTTTGAGCAATCCATTTTTTAAAAATTTGACATATGGTTATTTGGGGACCTGAGCAATAATAAATAATTCTGGTAGATTGTTACAAAGAAGAAGGACTGAAGGTTAGCGGATGGCTATTGCACTTACTTAGAATGAAAGTATTTCCTACGTTGTACTGAACTGCTGTCAAGAAGTGCTTTGTTGCATTGTGAAAAAAGTAGTAGTGGTTAATCAAACACAATAAGTTTAAGTACTGTTGGACCACATTCTCTAATGGCCTTTCTGAGTGGAACAATGAGGGATCAGGAGACGGACATCACATCGGTTGATTCCATCTGAGAGGCCACAGACTTGTCTTTTGGTTTCCATTAACATTTTTAGACAGATCTTTGCCAAATTGATTTATATTTTCAAATCTGCTTCATATTTCATTTTTTTTCTTCCACTATGAGCCGCTTGAAAGATTATATTAATCTGACCCTGTCTTGCCCTGAAAAAGAATGAAGAACTGTACTATATTGTAATATGTGCCTATAGCCCATATGATTTTAGAATTAAAACCAGAGATTACAGCACGAGGACAAGCCTTCACAGTCACAATGTAGTACTGTTCTTCCTATGAGTGAGCAAACTTCCACAGTTACCAAAACAGAAGCTCAAGACATGAGACCAGAATAAAGCTGGCTCTTCCTTTTTAATTGATGAAAGATACTGTATCTATTGAAATATTCATGTAGAATACCATAACAATTTGATCAAATTAAGATTTGGCATATAAGCATTAAAAAAAATCGCATTATCTTTATCACAAGTTTTTCTTTTCCCTTAATCTATCTCATGTGTTTTAGCTCTCAGGAGCAAACTGTTCATTCAGAAATTTTATGTACTATGGTTGCTCTTATCTAAAGATCACCAAACTGAATGCTCCACAGATCAAAATTATAGCTAATATCAGGAGTCTCTACAGGGATGGTCAATTTGGAACTATGATCATACAGTCGAAACCCCATCCTTTTTATGAGAGCACATTAAAGGGGAAGGGAGGGGGTTGACTGTAGCTACCATTTTCTTATTTTCTGATTCCTTTGGGTTTGCTTCTGGCTATTAGTAAGCTAGCATGCAGTACTATTCTAAGTTAAATCTACTGGACTTGTTTTCTTATCATCTGGACTTTCATTTTTATATATTTGTTGTTCTTTTGGGAGATTCTTCAGGTTGAATTGTTAAAGTAATTGTATTAGGTGACAGTCAATAGATGTGCTAGGGCATCACTTGTCAAAGGATGATGGGGGGGAGTTTTTGTATGCACCTTTGCCCGGGGCATCCAGAGGGAGCTGGTCAAAAAGGCAAGATCGCAGCCACGACTGGATAATCAGAACTCTGCTCCCACGTAAAGTGAGGTGGAGATTTAACAGCATAGTTGAGCTACCACTTGGATTTATTTATTTTTTATTTAGATACTACATACCCAAGAATGCCGCTACCTCTGTCTCCAGTGTTATTACTTAAATTATTGGACATTTTTGGTTTCCCAGGGGGTTTAGAAGTAATTTTTGTGACTTGCACCTTTGATTATCTGGAAGATCTTAATAGCTACATATCATGATGTGAGACTTGATCGAAGTATGAGGTACATGTCTTCACTGATAATGGTTTAATGCCATACTCTTCCCCTTTGTTGAAATTCAGTCAGGGCACAAGATTTGCCCTTACAATTACGTTGAATGGGTATTGCCGTTTATCCAGTAGATTTGCGTGTGGTAGTTAATTTTAATTCAATACAAGGTAATTCCTTTCTTTTCAGTTATTATAGATTTTATAATTTGGTCCACATACAGTACTCCAGAGAGTTTTAGTGAACTCCATAGATACCAGAAGGGGAGTGCTGTTGCAAAATTATTCAGAATTGTTTATACAGAAAGTGATATTGGATGTTCCCCCACCCCAACTGATATGTTTCTAAAGCAAGCAGGCAACACCTACAAATCTCAGAGCAGTACAAAAACACCTTAATGGTGTAACACACAAGCCTGTGGGCTAATCGGTGAGAAGCCTTATTGTTTTTGTCAGATTTGCCTTTTTCGTACAGCAGCTGTCTAAGCTGCGTTGTGTTTCTGGTATTGAGGCGAATGGAGCATCGGGCCTTCCCCGCCATTGAGAGTGCCAGGCTAACGGAGCCTACCTAACAGATTATCAGCGCCCTGTGAGTAATAGACTCCTCATTTAGTTTTAATACATTTTGCATAGAGAGCAATCAACCTTCATCAGTCTTAAAGATAAATTGGCTTAGCCAGCTAAATTTTAAAGATATTAGTCCAACAGCAGTCACATAAATCATAACGTTTTCTTAATGATGGTAAAATTAAAATATACTCTTGCTTGAAGAAGCCAATGGAGCTTTAATATTCACAGCCCAAATCCTCCCCCAAAATTAAAAGGAAGCTTAATTGATGTTTTCTAAAGCCAACTCAAAAGTAACATTTCTTCTCAGTTGTCCCTATATATCTTCTGTGTTCTATTAACGTGTATAAATCCATCCATATCACTTCTACTTTTTCCTAGCATGAAGCCAATATGCAAGTGTCTTTCCTGGGCTGTCAGTCTTCCATTTTATTGCTTAGCTAAGGCTAATCATTTACCATTGACAAAGCTCCACTTGACCTAGGAAGGACTTCTTTCCTGTGTCTTTCTCCATTTTATTTCAGTACGTTTGAAAAAATTACAAGAGGGAACATATCCAAAGTTGTGGAAAAAGTAAGATAAAAGCCTAATTAACATTCTATGGCAATGGTTCTCAACCCTCCTAATGCCGCGACCCTTTAATACAGTTTGCCATGTTGTGGTCACCCCCAACCATAAAATTATTTTCACATACACCTGTATTTGTATTGAAATATGTGTTTTCTAATGGTCTTAGGCGACCCATGTGAAAGGGTTGTTCGACCCCCAAAGGGGTCCCGACCCACAGGTTGAGAACCACTGATCTATGGCATCAATAACTTTTGAATTTGAAACTTCCTATGAATTCGTAACTTCTTCTTGTACTGGCTTTGATACACCAATACTCTAAACTCCTGTTTGAGCTAGAGGACTACATAATGCAACTGGGCCTTAGTGTCGGAAGCAAAAGAAGATAAATGGATCCTTGGCAAGACTTCCAAATGGGATATTAAGATAAAATACAGGTAGTCCTTGTCTTATGACCATATTTGAGCCCAAAATTTATGTTGCTAAGTGAGATATTTGTTAAGTGTGTTTGGCCCCATTGTATGACCTTTCTTGTCACAGTTGTGAAGTGAACCACTGCAGGTGTTCATTTACTAACATGGTTGTTAAGCGAATCTGGCTTCCCCATTGGCTTTGCTTGTCAGAAGGTTGCAAAAGGGGATCACATGACCCAGTGCTGTCATAAAAATGAATCCGTTGCAAAGTGTCTGAATTTTGATCCCATCACCATAGAGATGCTGCAAAGGTCGTAAGTATGAAAAACGGTCATAAGTAACTTTTTTCAGTGCCGCTCTAACTTTGAACGGTCACTACATGAACTGTTGTAATTTGAGGACTACCTGTGATGTTTTTATAAGGCTATGGCATTTCCTTAAAAGAATACCAGGGTTTCCATATTTAAGTGGTTAGCAATAATATAATCAAACAAAGCAATACCAAGTGAAGCTTTCACATCGCACTGTTGACATTTGCTGCTGTCTTTAGTATACTGTCATTTAGTTTAGAGAAGATTGGAGAATCTCACAAAGTTCAAGGTATTCTACAAGAGAGGGAGTCTGGCAGAAAAGAGAAAGATGTAAAAAAAAATAGAGATTGATGGACACAGAGGGAGAGAGAGGCCCACATACCAGGAGGATCTCATTTCCTACTGCCAAAGATTTGGCTATATATAAATTCTTCATTGCAGCCAACAGTAGTAAACATTTTGTTCTGCTGCAGCTGATCATAGGACTGAGCTACACATATCTGTACTGCATCTTTCCCCAAATTAGATTAACAAATCCCCCAATTTCAGCATTCAGCTTCAATGCCCCATCTTGTATGAAGGCAGAACAAGAATAAACCCATTGGCTTCTGCCTCCACTTCCCAGTTTCCCATTTCTACTTGCATTGTTCCCATGTTGGGAAAAACGATTTGCATTAAAAGGCCCTTCTCAGCATGTGAATTTGGAATCCGAGTTTTGTTTGGAGCTTCTTAAGTAAAAGTAGCATGTTCTAGCAGCCGTTATCCTTTCTCATTGTGGGGTTCATCATGAATCCCAAGGACTTGGCCTCGTCCTTGGCGTTTTGTGATAGTAATTGTGCGCTTGTGTGAACCCACGTAGGACTTAGGAGGTTTTCACACTCCCTTCTCAGTATGATGTAACTATTGTACTGGTACTGGTCCATTCATACGAAACCTGTGCAATGTGGGGACAGTAGGGCTTTTCTGTTTTGTTCCAAGAATAACTATGAAAGATGTGATTGTGAATCAGGTCTAAAATATATCTCTGATAAGAGGTTGAGATCGGTAACAAAAATTTTCAGATTTTTTCTCCCCAAAATTTGAAATGTAACGGGAATACAGCAGGGCTACTGATGCTGGGTACTGTCTGAGTATATGCAAAACTCAAACTGCTACACTGAAAGCTGCTAGAATGCAGAATACAACCAGAACTGCATATTATATTTTAATACAGCCAGCACAATGACCTTGCTAAAATAAATACTACAATAAAATATGTATTAATTTCTCTTGCACTATAATGACAAGTGAAGTCTTTCATATATTACTGTATCAGCCTTCTTAGATTGCCAATCGCACAATACGAAGGCATGCTAATACAGGCCCCATGCTGCCTTAGAGTAATTAAATAACTTAGGTATGTGCTTCGTAGGAAAAGATTCAAAGCTCCACTGGGATAGGTGATACCTTTTAAGTTAGCTACGTGTGGTTGATGATCTTACTGAAATGTTGTTTTGTCTAATGCTTTGTTTAGCCTTTTCAAACCTCAGAGGTAATAAAGCATTGGATGAAATTCTGTATGAAACCAAGTTAGATGTTACCGTGCTATGCCATGTGGAATGAAAATAATCAAGCAAAATGAGAAATTATGAACCTCACAATTAATAAGCTCAGTAGTTGATAAAAAATAAAGTCGAAGCTCTAGGTTCATCCCCAGTTCTGCTTCCAGTTGTGATGCTGAATTTGTCACACAGGGAGCTATTAAAACAGAGCCTACATAAACTTTTATTAGACCCCTTCCACTTTGGAAAGAACAGACCTGAGACAGCAATTGAGCTGGGGTTTTATGGTTTTGATAGCTGCTGTCTACCTTTAGTTAGGAAAAAATGTAAGTCTGGCTATTGTACTACAGTGGATATTCTTGTGCCTCCATAAACCTGTTGCAAAGAATATAATTCCTTCCAAATACTTGTAACTAGATCTATGACATTCATATTTATATGTCATGTTTGATTTGAAGACATTTTCTTCACTTATTTTAATTAATGGGCAGAAATTCCTGCCTACCGTACATAACTATGACAGAGATTACGCTTCTTATTGCTATAAAACTTTGGAATAATAAAAAAACACATAGGCTACCCAATTCTGAAATGGAATTTGAAATGTAAAGTTGAAATATTGGTATATCTGCTGGCTAGTTTAGGGAAATCAAATTGAAAAGTATCAAAGTTGGTAACTGATGAATAAATGCAAACCTTAAATAATGATGGAGTTAGAACACATTAGGAGTAGACTATTCTGCTGTCTGTATTATATCAGATAGCAGTTCTTGAAAGTTACATCTGAAAGAAATTGTACTATAAAGCTGGTTAAAAAGCAGAATTATGGCTTAGTGGAAAAGCTACCAAACTTTACCTAGAGCATCTCTGTAGAGATGCAATAAAAGACTGATTTAAAATCCATGTATACTACCTGTAGGGACAACTCAGGCAAGCTTGTGCATTTTTATGATAATTACAATACCGATTCCAGGTAGACTGACATGGTTAGAATCCAGTCATCTTTCAAGATTTTATTGGCATCTTAACCAGTCTAGTAGTTTCCGTGAAACACAGTGATGTTTGCTGAGAATACTCAACAGGCTGATTGGTTAATACTTGACAAATGTCAGGCTGTAGTTCATGGGACGTGAGCTTTATGATTGATAGAAAGGTAGACTATATTGAAGCCCACTGATCTTTTAGGTTTGGTAGAAAACCTGCTTTCAGAGCCTTCCCAAATTTTGAGCTATAAAATCATTAACTTCCAAAGGAATAACTATGCTACTTGGAGAGATTTGGGTAAAAAAGAGGCAATAGTGATTAACATCTAAAAATAAACCATCATGAAATGAGCCATTGAGTCACCTGCAGTTGTGTTTATATTTAGGTTCTTATCTTCAACCTTTTTTCGGAGCCCCTATCCACCGGATTGTAGCATGAGGGTCCTGCTAAGTATGATCTCATGCCAAGCATAGGTTTCCGGCCCTTACTTTGTGCCCTCTTTGGCTCCAACGTGAATGCATGTTCACACTTCTGTGAATTGAGTAAGAGTGTACATGCTTTGTGACTTTGCATCTTTTGTTAGAAAACTGGCTCTGTAAATGAATCCCATGGCTCTGGGCTCAGCAGGTAAAGGAAGAAGGAAGTCTGTTAGTGCGTGAGCCTAATCAGGCTGGCAAGAGCAAGTAAAGTAGGGCAGCATCACACATTAGCTACTGTGTAATTGAGCTCTTTGATGGTCAGGGCACTGCAGGAGAGGGTGCCAAGCGGAGCAGAACTTTTGTTGTTAATTCAGTCACCCATGGAAGCTGTAAAGCTGTACATCTCTGCATCTTGGTGCCTAGAGAACTGAAAAGCCCTTGCAAGCAGCCTTTTCAGTCCCTGCCCTTGGCCCTAGTCTGCAAACTTTCAGGCCTTCTCTCTGCCTCCGGTTCTCAGCACTTGATTTCCCTTTTCTCTTTCTTTCTTTGGTTCGCTTTCTTCCCCGTGCACTGTAAAAAGCAAAGCTCCCATGCCGTTTGAACTAGGCGGCTGTGAGTGAGGGCTAGCTCAGAGCTGTGTGGCTGTTACCTTTGTATTCCAGATGAAACTGCCAAGCTCCGTGGGACAGAAGAAGATTAAAGCCTTGGAGCAGATGCTGATGGAACTCGGAGTAGGTGAGTAAAGAGGGCAGGGAGAGGGAGAGGGAGAGACCCATGGAGCAGTGTCTTTGTAGTCAAGATGGGCTATTTTTTCCCCCTAGTAATACAGCCAGTTCCTTCAATAACACTACATGTGAATGGACTTGAAAATAATACAGATTTTGTTTAAGGAAAAAAAGAAGGGGTAAAAACCAAAAGATGATGCATAGCATTAAAAAAAAACACCTTTCCAGTAGAAAGAATTTGAACAGTCTTTGTCATTTTCTCTCTTGGGTGGGTTCTTTTAAGGCATCAGAAGTCGTGGAATAGTATTAAGGAGGTAAGTCTCATCATATAGGGAAAAATACTTAGGAAAGAGTGAGTGACCATTGCCCAAAAATCTCTGACGCCCCTTTGCAGCTCTCATTTTGGACAGATTGTACATGGTCAGCACAAGGGTCTATCTGGAATAATGTCAATTCCTCCAAAGCACCAATAGTTGCCTTGTGTCAAGGCTGGATATGGATTCCGCCACCTTTACATCCAGAGAATAGCAACCTCCTTGAGTCTAAGAACCCTTTGCTCTAGTAGTTACCTTGAATAAGGAACTATCTGAACATTCAGTTCAGGTGGACCAGTATCTCATATGGTTGAGGCTTGGTAGGAATATGAAGGCACATTCCTTATATGTCCAATGACCTGGGCAACAGAGTTTGGGTTTATTCCTGTATCTGACTAGGAATAAAGTAAGATTACAGCAACACCGCAGCTGACAACAGGTTCTGTGTCTCCCTCATGTAGTTTTCTTCTCCTGCTTTCTCTAGATTTGAACCCGATGCCAACAGAAGAAATTGTTCAGATGTTCAATGAATTGCGCAGTGATCTGGTGCTACTATATGAGCTCAAGCAAGCCTTTGCAAACTGTGAATATGAGTTGCAGATGTTGCGCCACCGCTATGAGGCACTAGCCAAAGCAGGTAGCACAGGACCTAGCACAGACGGTGGCTCCCATCCTGATGGACAGTCGGGCTTGTGCCCAGAAGAAGGCAAGGGTGACAGCAAGGAGCAGATCATTGATGTGGTGGGAGCTCCCCTCACACCAAATTCAGTGAGTATTATTTGGAAGATTTTTTTGCCATTGCTTGCTTTTTAGCATCTGAAGATACAGCCTTGAGGAGACACTTGAAATAACAGGATGCTCGGGGGCCTTTGGGAAAGAAGCTTCTATCACTCCCAGGTAATATACATTCAGTCAGAATAGAGCTAGAAGGAACCTTGGAGGTCTTCTAATCTTCTAATTTAACCCCACCCCTGGACAAGGAGACCCCCATACCATTTCAGACGTCTCTTCTTAAAAACCTCCAGCGATGAAGCACCCACAACTTCTGAGGGCAAGCCTTAGAAGTTAATTGTTCTCACTATTGGGAAGTTTCTCCTTAATTCCACGTTGCTTGTCTCCTTGATTAGTTTCCATCCATTGTTTCTTGTGTACCCAAGAACTGTTTGCTGAACCTTAAGCAAGACGGAAGCAATTTGGCATTCATTCATGAACCCTGGAGACAGGTTTATCTGATAGGGAGACATGGACATTTTTCTTAAGGACAGACTTCCAGGATGTTTCACTCGGCATAGACAATGTACTCCAAATCCGCCCCCCCCCCCATTCAATCTACCGCTTCATCACACTGCTGTTTAAATTGACATTTTGTTAAATCTCCAAGTGCCAAGTTTAAATTCTAGGATACAAACTTTGCTATAATGGGGTCAGTGAGTTACATTTGTGATCAGGCTATTAGTCAGCTAGCCATTACTCCCTTCTTGCTCATTGTAGTGCAGCTATCCTGTGCGCTGGCATAATGGCATGCCAGTCTTTACAAAATGTTACAGATTAAATTGGAATTTTATGTAGCAGCTCATTCTTAGGGGAGGGATAGAAGTCACCACTGGGAATGGTCCCTTATTATTTGTTACTTTGGTATATGCCACCATTTCTGAAGACCCCAAACAGCTTACAAATAACAGCAGAAAATCAA
>JANHFR010008155.1:0-12379 GCA_032468015.1 Mimophis mahfalensis | reverse complement strand
TTCAAACTCCTGGCCCATGGGCAGGATGTGTCATGCACTGGCCACAGCCGTGCCTGGTTTAGCAAAGGGAGGGGGGGGGGGAAATCCCGATACATCACATGATGCTGCCATGACAACCTGGGTTTGACACCCCTTGCTGAGCACCACTGCCCTGGCATTTCTTGGAAACTCAAAATCTTCTCCATATCTGGGTTTTAACCAATCTCATAATCAGTTCTTATTATCCAGTACAGAGCCATTTTTCTGTATAGCCATTTTCTATTACAAAACGTTGGGAGTCTTGCATGGCACTGTATTTTCTCATTCTGGACTTGGAATAGGAAGAGAGAGAATAGCACCAAGAGGGTTAACGTGATCTGGACTGTGATGTATTTGAAAGAAATATAATCAAGTTAATTCACTGCAAGGCAAGTTTGGTACCTAAAGGGCCCCCCTGTTAAATACAGCTCTGACCTTTACCAGCTGGTTACACAAAGACGACACAATTAGATTAGTTCAAGACAAAAGGTCAAGCGCATTCACACTGTGACCACTTTACACTGTCTTTGGAAAGGAAAGAAATTCCGCCCAACAAGAGGGGGCAGCTCAGGAAGGTTTGCTGTTATTTTCAGGATGGAGTCGAGGGACATACCTTGGCTGGAGGGTAGAAAGGAATTCTCCTTTATGAATTTGGGGAAAAAAATACTCCATGGATGTCCATTCTACTACCTAGATATCATGTTGCAGAAAGTTACCACATTTCACATACATTTTGGCCTTTACTTTAGGTAAGCACTGTGAGTCCAATTGTTTGGACTACTTATTTCTGTAAGATTGGCACCTAGTCTGATTGAGGAGATGGCCAGTTCCTAATATTGAAACCGGCTTGATTTTTTTCTTTTAGAAAGAATATGCATTGGTGGGGGAGAAAGTTACTACAGGTGATAGTTACAACTGCATATTACAGCTGTTGTGATGTCCTGCATCATGATAGCAATTTATTATTTTCACTATAGGCCTCCCAGAAGCAAAGTCAATGTGAAACTGGCAGGAAGCTGGAAATTGTGGTTGCACGAGATCCTCATTTAATCACCCATAAGGGCCTTTGTTTAACCATGGAACTATTGGAACTCTAAGCAGTGGGGTCACTTGGCTGTTTGACGTAACTATCATATCACTTAATGACAGATTCCTTTCTCAATCAGGGTTGCTAAACGAGGATTACCTGAATACTGACAGTATAATTTCATAAGATTTGAGTGAATAAATAGACATTTGGCTGAAATAGATCTCAATGAGCAAATAGAAAAATAGAAAACTGATGGTAGAAAAGGACCTAGTGGTCCATCAAGTCTGCCCTGAGTTTAGTTGTTTTCTTTTTATATATTTAATTACTATTTATCATTATTTATTTATTTTTTATTTTTTGTTGGTTGATGGACATATGCTTATCCCTTAACTCAAGTTACTGATGATTGTTCCACTGTCCAAACCCCCAAATGTTTTGCCATGTTTAAATATGGAAGCTAGTTATGGTTAGCATAAGATGGCCCTGACAGTGGGTTCTTATCTTGGTTAAGTTTTGGGATTCCAGATGAGTTTCTAGAATGAATTTAAGTAGTAGAAGTAAAGTGTAGTTGACATTGCTGAATGTTCAGTGACAGATGGTGGCTATGAACTGATTCTTTTACTTATGGCATGATTGGGATTCCAGATGTTTAGCTGTTTATCTTCTGAGCAAAACAGGGCAAAAATCCTTCTTTTATCAAAGATATTTATTGCTACATATATCCATGGATTACAGTCTGCTTCATCAGATGCATGGAGACATCCTGGTGCAGACAGTATCTGAAGTAGGCATTTGAATTTATCTGGATTATATTGTTGAAAAGTTCTGGTTTATATCTTTCCTTGTTCTCTTCACTTGACAACACTTCCTTTCCAACCTAAAACTTTTAAAAGTTTCCTAACCAATTGGTGACATGCATTCTTAAATTAAGCCATACATGGTTGCTGTCAGTGATTTCAGTTGGCTGGAGGTCAACATTTTGAAGGTGACTTTTTCAACCCCCAGAACGATTCAGATATTTTAGTTGGGAGCAAGGTCCACTATTGGTGGTTCCCAATGAAGGTCTTTTTCCCCCTCATTCCGGCTGACCCAGAAAGGATGTTGCTCTGGGCCTTGAAGGGGCAAAAGGTGAGTTATAACTTGGAACAAATTAGTTCCAAGCACAAGTACAGCCAGTTACTCCAGATTAGGGCCTTTGATTTGCACAACTCAGACTCTACTTGCCCATCCATAATGAGTTGACTCTCCTCAGAATTCCTCACATCAGCTCCCTTTGTTCCTAGGCTCACAAGTCAGCCCATTAATGGGGAAACGAAAAGACCTTGTCTGTAAGAAGTCTTGGGTTCAGAGTCAGAATCATTTGACTTTTAAGCTGCCTTTATCTGAACTCCTGCTGGCTCCTTGTTTTCTGAGCCTACTTGAAAGTGCAAAGTTACATTGTTAACATCAAAAATCTTTCCTTTAAGGATGGAGTTAGAAAAGCTCACTCGTATGTCTCTATAAAATGTGTGTCTCTGTCATGGCGGGAGGGGGGAACGTCTGCATTCTCATTTTAAAATAATTCCTTTCCATTAACAGCGAGGCAAGCTCCCAGATTCCTGTAAATTATAACATAGAACATTTTTTTTCTAAGCACTTTTACTTTTCGCCCATAGCGATAGGAAAAGCCAAGCTAAGGAAGGTGATTGATATGAATTTTGTGACATATCTGAAAGATCGCTCTTTTGCCACATGAAGATTATCAAACACATGCACTCATCCCCATTAATTCAGCTGCCTCACTGAGTAGCTCTGAAGTTTCCATGCCTTTGTTTTCAGGTTGTGCTGGCTATTTAAAGCCTATCTTTTGACCTCATTTCCTCAAATACTAGCAGGTACCACTTAAACAACAGAATCATAAAAGGCTGCTTTGTTGAGTCCACCAGGCGCTGCTGTTTCAGAGAATAGAATTGTGCATTCCTAAGAAGCGGGCGCTCTCATCCATAAGATAGAGCCAGTTTGGTGTGGTGGTTAAGGGATCAGGATGGAAAGTTCTAGTTCCACCTTAGGCTTAAAGCCAGCTGTGTGACCTTGGGCCGGTTAGTTTCCCTCAGCCCTAGAAAGGAGGCAGAGGCCAGAGAAAAACCGCCAGAAGAACTGCAGGGACTTGTCCAGACAATCTCCAAGAATCCGGCATGACTGAATGGAAATAAAAATTGGGAGAGGATGGGATTTATTTACTGAAGTTCTTAATCATTTATATTGCAGACATTTAAAACAAGCCTAGGTGGGAATGAATGGATGAATGAATGTTCCAAGGACCCTGTTATAAATTTCTTTTCTTTTTGATTACAGTCACTGATATTCTTTAGGAAATGATTTTCATTCATTCATTAAGATGCTCTATAATCCTTGGTTGTATCAGTAAATTATTCAGTTTCTTCCCCCTGGCCTCTTGATTGCATGCTGTTGATCAACTGAAATATTATTTTAGGCATTTGGCAGTCCAAATGATGAAATATCAACAAGCCCTTCCTAGGGTAGTGGATGTAGAATTCCTGTATCCTTTGCAAATGCAATTTATTTAAGGGGGAGAACTTGGATCAGCCAGAGAAATTATGTGCCTGCCAGACATGTAGCGTCCCAACTTTAACTTAGCTGATGCTATATGTTCCTTCCATTATCCAATATGTACAAGCTGTATGTAACCATATTTTTCATGCTATGGCTTTGTCTGTCAGAATTGTGCTTGTCCTTTTTTCATATCACTATAATATTCAACTAATTCTCTGTTCTTGGGGTAGCCTCAAGTAAGCTTGTATTCCATCTGTTGTGTTCTTTTAAAAATTAGGATCTACATGTAAGGCTTTCTCCTGCAGTTTCTGCCTGAATATATGTCATTTTTTGTTTCACAAGGTTTTTAATTGAATCAGATATTTCTGCCTGAGAAATTTCTCTTCTGATTCTTATTTGTTTCTTGTTGGAACAGAGAAAGCGCAGGGAATCTGCCTCCAGTTCCTCATCTGTCAAGAAGGTGAAGAAGCCATGAATAGCATGATGGTCCAAGTTACCGACTGCAAGTGCAAGGATATGACTCCCCATACTGTAGTAGGGACCATCATGTTGAAGGACTTTGCTTGCCTTTGCTTACATCAGGAAGAAGGGTGTTTACTTCTTTACTGCCCTAGTAAAGAAGAGGCCGAGCTCAAAATCCTGAATTGATTGTTGCTGTGATTTTATTGTATATTTTTCCTATTCCTGTGTTTTGTAAACATTGATGTAAATATAGAATCCGTAATCTCTTGTTCCAGAATCAGTAGTCATTGAGAGGGACAGGCAGGAGGATAGACCCCTGTATCAACAGGAGTTGGGGTTGCATTTTGTGCTGGAATGGGCTGTGTAATTAATGTTATGGTTAACATGCATCACATTATTAATGGAGAAAACTGACCCCTGGTTGAGCCGTAATTCCAACTGCCTCCTCCATTCTCATAAAGTTGGCATATGTTTCTCTGTGGTTTAGTAGACCAGCTTATGGGATACCCATACCCTAAATGGTTCTCCCAAGGTTTCATCTTTTTAAAGAAATCTTATTAATTCAGAGCCACTGCATCTAACTTAGGTATTAAACAAGGAACGTTTACCCCCTTGACAGTTGGGTGAGGCAAATATACATTGCAATAACCATTATTTTTAGAGACATTCTCTGCTGGACTGAAAGAGACTCCTTTTGCTGTTATAGCGCCTACTATCTGTCAGATTAGCGTGCAAGTACCTTTAGTAAAACATTGGCTCAGCCATTTCTAACTTCATATCCGCCAGGTGGATTGGAATTTCCAATCACTATGAAATAATTGTTCTTAAGGATCCTCATAGCACAATCCTCCCTATTTACTTAGAAGCAAATCCCTCTGTGTTCTGTATAGATATTGAGAAATGCAAAGATCTCATTTTTATTGTAATGCTGTTGACGGCCCAGTTTCCATTTGTACCATCTAGAAGTGCTGTCTGGTATGACAGTTGTGTCAGTTCCTCTGAAGCAGCAAGCTAAATAAATGCTGGTTATTAAAAAAAGGGGGGGGGCATTATTATCCCATAGTTGGGAATAGATTTGGTTGAGAGAATTAAGTGAGGTGAGACCTCCAAAGCCAGAAATGTTTATAAAATGAGAGGTCCAGTTATCAGAAGTTCTTTGAAAAACTAATAATGGTAGTTTCTTAGTAGAATAAATTATGCAAAATAGAAAATACCTGTATTTATGCCTAACATATATAGATCAAAGAATTCTAGCATTGTTACCAACACAGGATATTCTTTGGAAAAGGAGGAACTCATGAATGTGTGATTGAGCCCTGCCCCGGCAATACGAAAGTCAAATATTTAGTAATAAATCAACACTAAACTATGCCCCAAAAGCTAGCTTCAGCTTGCTGACTCTTTAATGGTTGGATGTCCCTGTTGCTACACAGAAAGCTGCTTCCCCCCCGCCCCCGCCCCTGCCCTTTTGAATATTCATCTTCTTTCAGATACATGTCAAAAGAGGACTATGACACCCCTGGCCTGCAGCTGTCAGGCCTAACTCATGTGCTTGCCTCCTTTTCCCCTCAAGTGCAACTGGGAATCAATAGTGCATGACAACGCCCTTTGATTTACATTCTTTCTGGCAGAAAGAAAGGTCAAAGGCCAAGTTCTTCGTTTTCATAGAAAACTAATTAGACAACTCCATCGACACTGAATCAATAAAACTGATCAGGTGATTACACAGAGGGAGCCATTAAAATCCCTGTGACCTTTGATCCTGAGTCCCTAACCTGAGAAGGAAGAGGCTTGGTTACATTCCCTAGTGCCTTGGAGGGCAGAACCTGCAAAGTAAAGATGGACTGGTCTGAAGGGGAAGAAACACTGACTCTGCCTGTCATGGGCTCATATGCTACTGCTCTCTTGTATCTCTATTGGCCAAACCATCTACAGGAATGCTGCCTGGGTGTACTGAAAAACAATAGATCATGAGTCTAGGCAATCATTTGATTCTGAGAACACTGATTCTAAACATGTATGAAGAATACTGATTCAGTATGTTCCTCATACACTTGGTGAAGTTTCCAGTCGTTCATTTACCATTGTTCTACAAATCAGATCTCACTTAGCAGTCAACAAATGTTTGGCAATTATTCATTGGCCTTCAATGTTTAACTACTTTAAAACTGAATTATTGCTTTTAAAAACCTTATAGTTCTTGCCCTGGCTGTATTACATATTGTATATTTCTAAAACTAATGCAAAAACAAAATGTGGTCAGGTATGTGGATGTACAACTTTAGTGACTATTTGAAGTTACAATGGCACTGAAAAAAGTGACTTATGCCCACTTTTTTCACACTTATAACCATTGTAGTATCCCCATGGTCACAGGAGCAAAATTTGGACACTTGGAAGCTGGCATGTAATTATGAATCTCTGGGGTCGTGTGATGACCTTTTGTGACCTTCTGACAAGCAAAGTCAATGGGGAAGCCAGATTCACTTAACTGTGTTACTAACTTAACTGCAGTGAGACAATAGTGGTAGCAAGAAAGGTTGTAAAATGGTTAAAAACTTAAGAACAGAAATTTTGGCCTCAATTGTATTTGTAAGTCAAGGACTACCTGTACTGTGTATAAACAGTATCTGTTGTGGAATAGTATCAATGACCAGTTGTTAGCAGTATATATAATCTTATGCTATTTTTCTTGTATACTTAAGATAGGGAATTTGCTTTCCCATTTCCTGTGGTCCCAGAACCAATATATACCCCATGTTCAAATTATCCCTGGTTGTGCCAGATGAGGCGTAAATATTTGCCAGCTCAAGATTCTCATTTCACACAAAAGCCCTTTAATAATTTCATGTTTTTTAAACTCTTGCCTGATGGCTAGGCTTCATACTAGACTTTGGTCTCTTCCCACTACCTATCACTATTCCGCTTCTTCAAGAGCACAAGTCAGGAGCTGAAAGAAGAAGTCTGCTTACAGGAACCTGAATAGTAAAAGAGTAGTAGTCCCTTTTCTCATAGTCATTTGTAAATAATACTGTGAGCGCAAATATATTTGAGAATGAAGCAAATATCTATGCAGAAACTGCCAGCCATTTTGTATTTAAAGAGGCTTTAGAAGGCGGAGGCAATATACCCAGCAGGAGATACTGTAGCTGGCAAGGCCATGCCCACACCCTTGCAGCACATAAGAGCCAACTTCCTTTCCCCCAAACTTTATTCATGTGGCACATTTACAGCAAGGATGGGAGTAACGAGCCAATGAAGAGGTCAGGTTGGGTTCAGCTGGAACATCCACACACCATGCATTATTATTGGGAAGGCCCAGTGCCTGTATCAGCTCACACAGCCTGACTGCTGCATGAGCAGAGCCCTCTTGGTGTGGCTCCCAAGTTGATGGCAGCTGGAGCCTATGCCCCTGGGTGGGTCCATTCAGCAAGGGCCAGGGAAGGATATTCTGTCAGGAAAACACTGAGCTAGGAGAAGAAGTTGATCTTCCTCCCCCTATACTGACGCAGGGCATTGGGAACTGGAGTAGGCCATATCTCTCAGGCAACACACTGGTTTCAGCCATTGTGAAAAGGGACATTAGTCAGATTGTAAAGGAAGAAGAACAGAGATTTCAATCATCGTGCAGATTGCTACAGTGTACTGAGGTTGGGAATACAACTCCTTGGCTGGACAAGCAGTATCGGGCATGTCCACTGCCTGCAATGGACTGCATACTACATGATGGTCATGTGCAAGCACGAAGAAACACTTAAATAGGGCCCCTGACATTCTGAGGATGCACCAACAAGAGACCTGGGTGCAAGAAGTGCTGCACGTCAGATGAGCATCAACCAGGATGCTCTAGCTTGTAATATAGCCCCTGCTGAATGAAATCCCAGGGATATAGGTGGCTTTTGGTGGGCATGGAATACAGGCACTTCACCTTGAACAGAAAGAGCCGAGCTTCCTTAATCACATACAGGAGGAACCAGGGATGGGGCTTAGTGTTTATTTAAATCAGAAAGGGAACGAGCAGAAGGCTGCTGCAGAAAGGGGACTGTCTGGATGCTGCTCAGTCAATATTTAGCTGACACGCAGGAGACACAGTAACAGATTCACACAGGAGAAGAGGGGCTTGACCGCAGCTCTTGAGATAGTGTACTCAAAATAAAGAGGGCAAGTGCCCAGAACATAGCACCACGGTCTTGCTACAGGCGCAATTGTGAGCACAGAGAAAGAGAGAGAGAGGGAGGGGGAGAAAGAGAGAGAAAGACGCCAATGGGAATCAGAAGCCAACAAAAGGGAAAACAATCTACGTCTCTAACCATGTGGAGCAAGCGCCCTAGGGGGCTGCAGGCTGGACCAGGCCGGGCAGGCAGCTGGCCCTAGAGAGGGAGTCACTTCAGGCCTACACAGAGAATCCAGTTCCATATATACAGCCTCTACTGGCAGAACAGCAAAACTGACGGAGTCGTGGGGTTGCTCGTTCCTCTGTCCTCTTTCTGTCATTCGAATGCTCCAGCCCATCGCACCCGTGTAGCAGGAGCCGGCCGCATGCAGCCCTGTCCGGCCGGCCCCAGAGATCAAAAGGGCTTGGAGGTCTGCTTGAAGATGAACCCTCTGTGGGCCAGCGTCTTCATGATGTTGGCAATGTTCTTGCAGTCATCTAATATCCAGAGAAAAAAACAAAAGAACAAATTTCAATTGTGGGTAAAAAAAGAAACGTGTGTCTACACAATCCAAGTGTAGTGGCAGAGGCGCGTGTGTAGCTATGCATGCAGAATGCTTCATTGAGAAAACTACATTCCTAACATGCCACAACCCATGACCTTACCTATAACATTACTCAAGCTTATATGAGCATCTTGTCATTTAAACATGAGTATCATGATTAGCGATATCCTATCCTTTGCCCAGACATCACAACAGAAAGCAATAATTGAAACACAACTGAAAAGAATGAAACTGGCAATTACGATTTGACATTTATACAAAGTATGCAATGAAGCAGGGTAAATTCTAATCAAATTGTACAGAGCACATTTTGTCTAAAGGGAAAATCGAGGGAGCATGTAAACTCCTAAAAATGGCAGTTATAAAATCTTCAGCACTGCAATGTACATGGACAATCTTTGCCTCTCATTTCCTTACTCTTTCCATCCAATCAACATTTTATTTTAGTACAGGAGAGGGAATTTTGAGCACATGAGAGGAAGACAGGTAGCCACCTTCTATTGGAGATTACTTGCTTAAGGGTAGGAGCATGGGAATAGATCGTATGTTGCTAGATCTCAATTTCAAATATATTTCAGCTCTTGACAAATGGAAGAGCCTCTGCTTTAAACTACGCACGCATTGTATTACGTCTTGTTCTGGGTTCAGTTCAAGTGAAACTAATTCCTTTTCAAATTTAGCAAAAATAATTCTGGTCTAATTCCCAATTAAAACATTGGCATACCAGACCTTGGATTAGTTTGTATATGTGAAATGCCAGGTGAGGATACAACACAGAGCACCTGGTATAAGGTGGATATAGTCTCTGCAATAGCAGCATCTTGGAGAAAGTCTTGTAAGCCTAGCATCAGAATGATACAAATAGGACTAGTAATGCCAGAAACAATTGTCTTATTCAGAGCATGTTCAATCACTTCAGATTCCATGCTCAGTAAAATTCATGGTAACTTCTACAGTAAGTATTTTTTTCTTTTAAAAATGTTCAGATTATATAATTATATGACTATCTCATCCATATAAATTAGAACCAGTACAAACTGGTGACTGTGAAAAAAACTATCAAGGACAGAGATGTCCTTGTCAGCTCAGAAATGCTACAAACACACAATGCCTGGTTTATCTGCCTTAGAGATCCTTTCCTTGCAAAAGTCAACAACTAGAAGTAGAAAAGTGACTTAGGCTTAAGATTTTATAGATCTTAAATTAAGAATTCTGTCACAAACGAAGAACTAAACCAGTCTGAGATAATAACTACAAGTATTTGTGTTGAGCATACACAAGTTCCAAACTTTATTGCAGGCCCTGCTAACTGTTTTCCTCACACTGGAAGAATAGTAGCGGTTACAGCAGAAAAAATTAGGGCAGAAATATAGACAGATACCGCAAACCATTCCCTTCTGAACTAACAGGGAAACAAGACTTGAGCTGATTTGTGTTACCTGGACTAAACGCAAGCAGAGTTTGCTAAAATAGAAGCAAGGCTTAAATTGATTCTTGGTGTCTATATTTCATGTTGAAAATTGGCTTGTAAATCCATGTTTTGATCTATGGTGGCCGTCTCCTTAAGAAAAAGCAAGAGTAAATGTGTAATTTCTCCCTTGACAGCACACAGTGGCGAGGCGATCCTTCTTCCCGCTCCCCTCCGACTTGGGACAGCTCCGCTGCCTCCCATCAACACTCTTTCTTTCTCGCCCCACGCCTTGATGTCTCCATTTCATTAGTGTGCGACCATTCATCACGCTGTTACCGTAAGGGTGACTTTGCCCACTTGCATGTGGCAGGCAGGGCCTGGATGACATGGGGTGGCGCTGCCACTCTAAAGGGGGAACGAAGTAGAACACACACACACACACACTCACCTGCTAGTAAATGGATGTTGTGGCAGAGGGACAGCTGCATCATTACTGATGTGTAAATGATAAAGCAGTGCCTCTACATCCATCTCTTAACTGTAAATCCAGGGAGTGCTTTATAATCAAGCGGCAGCGATAATAATGTGAAATTAGGTCTCTCTATCAAAGGGGGGAGGCCTTTTAATCACGGCTTAAAGGGTGCAAGCGCTGTTTATCATAATTGAACTGTATCCAGGCTAATTGTGGCCATATTTCACTGTCTAGGAGACAGGCACACTGTCTGAAGAATGAACACCAGGGGCCGAATGGAGCAGGAAACTGCTGTCCAACCAATCTTGGCCCCAATGTGATGGCACTTCCCTATTCAGGGAGGATATCAATAGATATTCAGAACATCTCCATCACTTTCCTTCTGATTAACCTACAGAGGCCGGTAACCCAGCAGAGAAAGAGCAGAAAAGGAAATGGCAATCCTGACCTACAGAATTTTGCAAATGCATACAATTAAACAGTTCTACCGCTACCATCATTTTGTATCAAAAAGCTAGAAAGTTAAAAAAAAAAGTTGATACAATTAGGCAAAATCTGCAATCATGTCACATGCTGTACTTAATCTGAGAACAAGGGCAAAACAGAGTTATTATAACAATTATAGGAATAGAAATATTACATAAAAAGTATATCTTGGCCAATTTAGTCTAGAATAGTATGTAGAAGACCCAAGCATCATAACAATGGTAGTAAGGCAAAGTGATCTTAGGGAGTGAACAGTTGGAAACCCCAATATTAGAACAAGCATGTATGCTTTTTGTCACAAATATTGTATCTGCCTTAGCCACAGATTTGGGCAAAGCTAAAATGATTATATCCACAAACCTCAATCAAAACAGATATTGCCAAGAAAGTGAAAATAGAAGGGATTCCTCTTCTCTAAGGAGAATCTCATTTGATTGGGAAGACTGACTGGTGTTATATCTCAGCCGTACTTCTGCACAGCAGGGCCTCAACAGTCTCCAAGCAGAGCACAATCATTTAGCAAATATGTTAAATGATTGTTTCTCAGTCAGAGACTCAAAAGCAAATGGAATACATTTTAAGTGCCACTTAGATAATATGGGTCTGGTGGCCTCAGTTCGAGAACAATCCATAAATGGAATGATTGGTTCGTGAAGATTATACAGCAGGGGTGTCAAACTGAAAGCGCCACGTTGTTGTCCCGTGACATATTGTGACTTTTTCCCCCTTCGCTAAACTGGGGGTGGGAGGTGGGCATGGCCAGCATGTGACGCATCTGGTACGTGGGCTGCGAGTCTGACATCCCTGTTATACATATAAAGCAACTATCTTCCTCCTATCACCTCCGCTTCCCCACTTGGGTGAGAATTGGGGCTAAGAACCCTGGTAGTTGAAGCCGGAACACCTCTGGACGGCTCTAAGTGAAGGATGACTACAATAACATAATCACAGTATATAGCTTTTAATTATTCCAAGTGTCAAACCCTGGTAGCAGTGAGTCTATACAGTGGTCCCTCGACTTACGAACTACTCGACATACAAATTTTTCAACTTACGAATGGGGAAAAAAAGTGGCCGCATGCTTACAAATTTTTCGACTTACAAATCTAAAACTGTTGGCGGTTTTAGATGCAGTTTCCTCGACTTACAAATTTTAGATGCAGTTTCCTCGACTTACGAATTTTTCCAAATTTGGTTTGTGGTGAAGCAGGCAAGGCAGGAGGAAGAA
>JANHFR010008153.1:1349-11403 GCA_032468015.1 Mimophis mahfalensis | reverse complement strand
GTCCACAGGGGGTAACACCTCACCCCCAATGGACAACGATGGAAACAACTGGATATCACGGGACGCCGGGACGCACAGCCACTTAGTCTTGGCGGGATTCAATCGAAGCCTGTTCTTCTCCATCCAGAAATGGTGTTGGAAGCCACAAGATGTTATTCCAGTTTATGGCACCGTTGGGCCAGTGATTGCTTTCATTCTTTTACTGGATTTTCAAGCTGTTCCATTTTCTTTTTTCCTTTTTTTTTTTTGGTTTGTTTTTGCCTAGAAGAGAACCACTTTTTAATAGTGATTCTCAGCCTTTAAGCCTTGGAGGCACTACTTCCTTGCTTGGTCATGTTGCAATTAAGCATCCTGTTCTTCATGTAATTAAATATGGGCCATTGAGGAACTAATTTGCATTAAGGTTGTGACTTGCTGTAATGTTTATGTCTCACTAAACAGTCAAGAAAGACATTTCTCCTCTTTTCCCTTTCTCTGCAGCGTTGGATAAAGGGACCCCCGGAGAAAATTGTGGTGGAATGACGTGAATGACCCCGTATCACCCAACCAAATAAATCTAATTTATTTATAGCGTTTTTATCCTGCCCTTCAAACAGAAGGTCCCCAAGTGGCTTACCTATAACCAATGAAAAGTGCATCGTGTGTTGCAGACTTTAACCAACAAAAGAGATAATCCAGAAAGGAAAAAGTATATGGAGAAAGGTGAGATACTCACCTCTTTTCCCCTCCCCCATTCTTGGGCGTCAACAGGAGCTACCGTAGGTCCAGGAATGGCGCTTGATACAGTTAGATCTTTTAGCAACTGTCTTACTTCCTCATTAGGGGTCTAATTTGACTTGATGAAATGACAGGGGTCGCTGTTCTTTCGGTTTACAAGACTGGGGAGCATTTGTGGGGTTGGAACTACCGATCCTCCTTCTGAAGGAGAAGCTGGAACTCATCCAGTGACATTGTGATATCAATGGAAGGGACATGGTAAGACCCAAAGTTGCTTTTGGACCCAAATTCTGAAAGAGGACTGGACTTGCTTGTTGTTTTTTTTACTTTGAAAATGTTTCACTTCTCATCTAAGAAGCTTCAGAGGAAAAGCAAAATGTTTTCAAATAAAAAAATCCAAAGTCTTGTTGCTTTTTAGAAAATTGCCTTTGGGACAACCATAACCTGGGCGATTGAGAGTCTCCATAGAAGACATAATAGGAGTACCCTGGTAGTTTTTTAGCTTAGTTTTAGAGGATACGGATGAGAGTTAAGAGGCAAAATGCTGTGGAATCTCGGTTCACAGACGCTTTGGTTCACAACCAATTCGGTTCACAACCAAAAAACATCAGTTAAATGTTTGACTCGGTTCACAAACAAATCCTCGGTTCACCACCAAACTTCCTAAGGACGAAGAAATCTCCAGAGAGAAAACACCAGAAGGAGAGCGTCCTTCCATCGCGGAGGTGGACTCTCCCACGAAACAGCAACCTCTCTCTTGCTCAAAATCGACCAACAGAACAGTTTCCTCAGTTGTTCGTGGTTTTCTCAGGGTTTGTTTGAAAGGATTTTACTGTTACACTGTGCGTTCTGTGGCATCTTTAACTATAGTCCTATATTTGTGTGCTTCAAAATCTTAAAAAAAACAATAGAGTTCATAGGAGATCTGGAACAGATCGATCATATTTCCATAAAACCCAATGGGAAAATTTGTTTCAGTTCACAACCAACGCGGTTCACAAAGTTATGGAACCAATTGTGGTCCTGAACCGAGGTTCCACTGTATCAAGTCTTTACTCTGAAAAACCACCTCAAAACAGGCCAGTATCAATGTTGGCATCACGTTGCCCAAATTCAGCCAGTCTTGGAGTGTGGCGAGTGTAATGTGGGTTGACCGGCCTTGCTTTGAAAACTATTTTTAAGTGAGGTATGCAGTGTTGTTGCTACCTAGTCAAATTGCTTCTTCCCATTCTCCCTAAGAGTCCTGGGCTGTGAAACTTCAGATTCCAGGCACAGTTACAAGGCAGTGTAGTCAGGAATGAAAATTAATTATTTGGCTAATAAACTGGCTTATGAATTGGCTAAAGGGGGAAAAAAATCAAGTATGTGAAAGTGAGCAAAATGATTAAATACAGTGAGAACAAATAATATCTGAGTGCAGATGGGTGAAAGAGCTTCAGGAAATGGGTAACTGAGTAGAAGGAATCAAATTGAACTTGGAAAGTCAGCAGATGGTTTTTGAATCTCTAACTGGATTGTTTTGATTTAATGTACAAATTAGCCGTAGAGTAACTACCACAAGTCTTTGTGCTGAAAATAATTTCTGATTCATCTTTAAGGGTTTGAAATTGACACAGATAGAATATTGGAGTTTAAAAGGGCCGGATTGGCAAGTACTGGTCTGTTAAAACTTTTTTGAATAACAAAGCAAATATAGAACTAGCCGAGCAACGATATTCAAGTAATAACATTTGGTAATATGCTTTTGTTAAGATAGGGCTTTCTTTTTCTTTCACTTGTGTCCAATTCTTAGATGCTTCCTGGGTAAGTCCCTGGAGTTTTCTTGGCAAGGTTTTTCAGAAGTTTGCCATTGCCTCCTTTCTAGGGTTGAGGAAAAGAGACTAGCCCAAGATCACCTAGTTTCTAGTCCTGTGTCCTAAGCACTACACCAAAGTGTCTCTCAAATTTCAGGTTTGGGATCACGTTTTAAACTTTTTTATACTGAAGAAACTGTTAGCTTCCCAGCTTCCTGGAATTCCTAGTCAAGAAGCGAAGCTCTAGTAATACAAAATTGGCTGTGTTCAACTGATATTTTCCTCCTTTAGTTTTTCCTTGAAGACTAACAATATTTTTTTTTTGTGGAATCCCAGAATATAATTTGGAAAAAAAAAACACCAATTCATTTATCTGATAACTGAAGTGGAGCTCAAATGTCTTCTTTTGTGAAGAAATCTGGATATATTTGCAACATCAGCACGCTTTTCTAGATTCCCTAAATGTGATGCCTTTCTGGAGTAGCAACCATTAGAAAACTAGTTAGCTTTAATATCTGGTTAAATTTTTCCAGAAAATGTGAATTTGTCATAGAAACATGGAGAAAAAGTCAGAAGCACAAAACATTGAAGTGGTAGGGGACATGTTTTGCCAATTAGAAGACGGTTGTCGGTGTTTGATAAAGTGAAATAAAAATGCACAGTGACAAAGGCCATAATTTGAGTTTAGACCCTTCTAGTTGAAACCTTGTCTCATTTATAAATTCACTGATGCAGTTCGGATACGCATTAGAATTATGCAGCTAGTATCTTTTTCTATAGGGAAAAGAGCTTTCATTTCTGGAGAGGAATTGCCTCAGTAGTAACATAATGGATTTATACGACTTCTGTTTATATTAAATAGTTTTAAAATGGCATTGTTTTTAGAAATTCAGTTCAAATACATATGTTGTGCAATTTAAGCACATAGACACATAATATTCCCGAGAAACAGAAACAGTAGAGAATAGAATGGAATGAATGAGCTGGGAGGGACCTTGGAGGTCTTCTAGTCCACCCCCTTGCTCAAGCAGGAGAACCTATACTATGTCAGATGGAGAAGGTTGAACACTGGTGATTCCCTTTTGTTAAGTGTAGCAGCAATTTTGTTATCTGATTGCAGAAAAAGTACCGTATATCATTTGCGTTCATACTAACGTGGCTGTAGACCTTGTTTTCAGGAAATTTTGTGAGGGGAGTCTTGGATTGAATTAAATCTGTGGCTAAATAGATGAGCATAGAAGAGTCTCTTTCCATTCTTGTGAAAACTCTAATGCCATAATTGCTGCATTATATTAAGGAATCTAAAAACTTGGATGGATGCCTACCAGTGAACTGATGTACTTTGCAAAAATGGCTGATATTGAAGCCAGAAAATCAGCCTCTCTGATGTATGCTTGGATTAAACAGTTTTACTCAGCACAAATCTGATGCACAGTGTGGGCTTCTGGCCATGGGATCTGTAGGGAGAGCTGGCATGACCAGGAGTTCTGTAAGTTAACTTCTACATTTCTGGTGGCCTTTTTGGCTGAGGAGGACTGATGCCTTTCACGTGGGGAACAATGCCCTGCTTTGTTGTTGTTAGTTGTGAAGTCATGTCCGACCCATTGCCACCCCATGAACAATGTTCCTCCAGGCTTTCCTGTCCTCCACCATCTGCCAGAGCCCATTTAAGCTCACAATGACTGCTTCAGTGACTCCATCCATCCACCTCCTTCTCTGTTGTCCCCTTCTCCTTTGACCCTCAATCTTTCCCAGCATGAGACTCTTCTCCAGGGATCCTTCCTTCTCATTTGGTGTCCAAAGTCTTTGAGCTTCATTTTCAGGATCTGGCCTTCTAGAGAGCAGTCAGGGTTGATCTCCTCTAGGACTGATCAGCTCGATCGCCTTGCAGTCCAAAGGACTCACAGGTGTCTTCTCCAGCACCAGAGTTGAAAGGCCTCCATTCTTTGGCACTCAGCCTTCCTAATGGTCCAAATTTCACAGCCCTACATTGCAACTGGGAAAATCTGCTTGTCACCCCTGCTAGTCACCAGTTTAATTCAAATTCCACTATGTTCTTCTGAAGTGACGTCCTGTACAATTGCTTATCAACTTTTTCTGCTAACAAATTTTATTCGAAGACTGAAGCTTTCATGAGTTTTATCAGTCTTCTAAGTGTTTTTGCTGTGGTGGTTTTTGAGCTGCAGCTAAACTTGGTCTGATCGGGATCCAGTATTCATCTTTCCCCCCCTCAACTCTCATCAGTACATTTAATGCAAATAATTGCTTGCTTCTCTGGGATTTAATGGGAGGGTAACTCTAGGTGCTGAGGGTGATGGGCATTCTTGAACCTATAGTCACTTTCCTTGGTACTTCCAAGTTCGTTTCCTCCAGCGGACATGTTTCGATTCTTTCAATAAAAACTGACAAGCCTTTAGATCATCTTTATTTCTGAGTAAACTCTGCCCTCCCCTCAGGCATTCTTAGGAAATAAAAATAGAGGGGAGCTTTGCCTCAGTGCTTTGTTTGGAAATGTGCCATTCCAATTTTTTGTGTGTGACTGGCCATGCTGGTTACGGCGGACATTTTGTGGCCAGGCTGATCTCCCATGGCAACCATGTTGTGGCCACGCAAGTGCCTCTGAAGGATGTTAAGTTCTTGAGTTGTAGATTGCCTTGAGGTGGGGGAGAGAGTTTGTGGGGAATGCAACTACATTCTTGGTGCTATAGAGTGTTGTTTTGGTTTGTAGTACATGATGAAAACTTCCAGAAAATATTCCAACACCACAAGATGACAAATGCCAGGCCACTCTGTAATCACCACACCTTAGCTTCTGTTTCATTTTTACCCTATTCAGCACCCAAGTAAACGAAAGCAATGGCAGAATGGGTAGGGGTCTTAGAGGTCATCTAGTCCGGCCTCTTGGCAGGATTCATTAAAACATCTCTGACCGACCATCTGTCTGAGTATCTTTAACAAAGGAGAATTCAAGGCTTTATGTGGTAGTGTCAGATCCCTAAAGGCAATACTGCCATTCAGTTGGGAGAAGCGGGGTGGGGTGGGGTGGGGGCTGAATGTAATTTAGTTTTATCGCTCATGTATTTTACAACTGCTATTTTATTACTTGTCTCCTGTATCTTGGCGCCTGGGCGACCTGAGATCTTTCTCAACTATTAGGGATTCTGTTGTGAGGTATTTTTCCACACTGACAGCGGGAGAAAGAGGATGGCCGTAACTTCTTCACACCTGTGGATTGGCTGAATCCGCATATGCCAGAAAGTTAAATGGCTTTAACTCTAACTGTTTGCCTAAGGGAATTCAGAGCTTGCTTTGATTGTCTGCAGTCACTTCAAAAATGCCCCACATAGAATTATTTCTGATAGGGGGAGGGCCCATGTTCTTGGGTTAGGAGGACAGGCAGATCCTCACAGGTAGCCTGTTCCACTGCCTGACAACTTAAATTATATTTATTTACTTGATTTATATAGCCTCTCATCTTACTTGTATGTAATTCTAAGCGGCTTACAGTAAAGCAAATAACAGAAAGTAAACGATACGAATGGGGATGCGGTGGCTCAGTGGCTAAGATGCTGAGCTTGTTGATCAGAAAAGTCGGCAGTTCAGTGGTTCGAATCCCAAGTGCTGCATAACGGAGTGAGCTCCTGTTACTTGTCCCAGCTTCTGCCACCCTAGCAGTTCGAAAACAAGTATAAAGCCAAGTAGAAAAATAGGGACCCCCTTTGGTGGGAAGGTTGTTCCTTGTGCCTCTGGCGTTTAGTCATGCCGGCCACATGACCATGGAGACATCTTCAGACAGCGCTGGCTCTTCGGCTTGGAAACGGAGATGAGCACCGCCCCCTAGAGTTGGGAACGGCTAGCACATATGTGTGAGGGGAACCTTTACCTTTACTAGATATGAAACGAGTAAAACAAGAATAGCAGCCAGACACAGTCTGAACTATCTTCTACATGGCAGGAGGTGGTCTCTAATCCATGCCTGGGTCACCAGCACAAACCTAGGTTTTTAAGGCCTTATGAAAAGGCAGCAGGGCCAGGGCCAGTCTAATCTGAGGGAAAATGATGCTCTAAAGCAGCGGTTCTCAACCTGTGAGTCATGACCCCTTTGGGGGTCGAATGACCCTTTCATAGGGGTTGCCTAAGACCATCAGAAAACACATATTTATGATGGTCTTAGGAACCGAGACACCGCTCCTCTATCCGTCTCCTTCTGCGCCGCTCCTGCCCTTCATCTTTGGGCCTGCCCACCTTGTCCAGCACTGGCGGGAGCAGCACAGAAGGCAAGCAGACTGGGGAATCCTGCCACCGCCACCTGCCTGCCTGCCCATCCTCACTGCTCTCGGGTGCCCCTTGTGGCCAGCCATTCCTGCACATGCGCAGTAGGGCTGGACAGCCAGTCAACCAGCCAGTTTTAAAGGAAGGTTGAGAACCACTGCTGTAAAGAATGGGGGCTAATGCAGATACAGCTCCCCTCTGAGCCCCACTAGCCAACACTCCTTTGCTCCCAAAATATGCCCTTCCAGACAGATTGGATAGGATGGGTAGAAAAAATTGGGGAGACATGATCCTGTAATTTACCTAGTCCTAAACCATGAAGGGCTTTAAAGGTGACAGCCAGCATCTTGAACTGCAGCTTGAAGCACCCCAGAAGTCCGTGTAGCTCACAAAACAGTGGTGTTGTAAGGGCTGCGTAATTGGCACCAGTAACAAAATGCCTGTGTGGTTGCATTTTACATCAGGTGAAGCTTCCAGATACTCCTCAAGTAGAGCACCGCAGAAGGTATATTGCAGCAGTCCAGTCTGGAGGTCACAAGGACACGAGTGACTGTGAGCAAATGCCCACAAACTGATGCACATCCCTAAGCTGTGAAAAAAACCCTCCTAGCCCTGGCTGCCCCCTTTTGTTTGAGCAGGATCTGTGAGTCCAGGAGGGCCTCAGGTTGCAATACCATCCCATCTGGGGCAAGAGCCATGGTGGTACAGCGAGTAGAGTGCTGTATGTAGCACTTACCTGCCGGCTCCCTGCAATTAAGCAGTTCACATCTCACCAGGCTCAAGGTTGACTCAGCCTTCCATCCTTCCGAGGTGGGTCAAATGAGGACCCAGATTGTTGGGGGCAAGAGGCTGACTCTGTAAACCGCTTAGGGAGGTTTGAAAGCCCTTATAAGTGGTATATAAATCAAATGCTATTGCTATTGCTATAATATCATCCCATCCAGAACCAAATATGGAAGAACCCAGACAATTCAAAAACCCAGAGCCCCTGAGTGTTCCTTGAATTGTGCAGAAGCCTGTTGTACCCCACCCAGGCTTCTAGGTGCTTAGATGAAACCTTCATAGCATCCTTCAGATAGCCTGGCATGGCTAGATATCATCACATTTTGAATATAGCTCACTCCACACTGCTGGATGACCTCATCCAGTGGCTTCATATAGATGTTAAATAGGTGGGGAGAGATTACCATGCGCCGAGGAACTCCACAACAAGGGGCCACTACCTGGACCTCTCACCTCTCTCAACATTGGCTGGAACAAACTCTGGAGGAAGGAGGAGAACCAGCCCAACATCATGCTGCCCACTCCCAAATCTTGGAGTAGGTCAAGAAGGTACCACAATTCATGATACTGGAAGCTATTGAGAGAGAAGGTGGATGCACTACCTATTCGTGCTCCTGCCAGAGGTTAGAGTGCTAAGATCAATGCTATCTTAGTCTCTGAACTCTTGCCGAAAGGAGTCCAGATAATCCTTTTCTCCACAGTCCTCTGAAGTTGCAATGCAACCTAGGAAGGAAAAGTTAAAAAATGATCAAAAATATTCTAGCCCAGTGGTTCTCAACTTTCCAAATGCCGTGACCCTTTAATACAGTTCCTCATGTTGTGGTGACCCCCAACCATAAAGTTATTTTTACATACACCTGTATTTGTATTGAAATATGTGTTTTCCGATAGTCTTAAGCGACCCCTCTGAAAGGGTCCCAACCCACAGGTTGAGAACCACTGCTCTAGAATGATGTGGTCTAGGAATGGCCTCTTTTTTAAAAAAAAAAAATCTTTATTATTATACAATTAAAAAGACAAAACACCACAACACAACCCACATATATACAAAACCCACAAAAAAGATATGCACAACAACCCCAACACAGGTGGAAAGTCCTTTCCAACCCTATGCTTTTTATATACAGCAGCGTAGGCTTTAATTACAATTTCGGATTCAAGACATTCATACTTCCTATTGCTATCAGTTTAGAAAACCATCATTACGTAGTTTTAAACAGGGTTCTGGTCATTAGGGATGGCCTCTTGAGGAGGGGGTGAATCACTGCCTGCTTAAGGGGTCTATGACAATTTGCCATGGTCACCTCACAACAGCCAACTCACCATGGTGTCAGCATTCCAAAGAAACTTCCCCTTATCCATTCAGCACCCAGGGACAAAGTTCATCCAAGTAAGAATTTATTTAGAGAAGTCATGTTGGCACATCTGGGAAAACCCAAATCTGAAAGTTCCGGGTTTTCCCTTCATAAATCCGAAACCCATCCCCTGCACCCATCAGTCTGTCACATGGTTCAATCACCAGTCATCCCAACTGGAGACATTCCTTCAACCACTCCTATCACAGATGCGGGGTGGCACAGCCTTGACTCAAGAAGAATGTTGTTATGTCTAAACTTTCACCTCTCTCTAAAACAGTGGTTCTCAACCTTCCTAATGCCGTGACCCCTTTAGTACATTTGTCATGTTATGGTGACCCCCCCAACCTGTGGGCGGGGCCTAGAGACATGTGACTGGGTGGGTGGAGCTTGGTGGGCATGTGACTGGGTGGGCAGGGCCAACCCACTGTCAGTCACATCAAAGGGAGGCAAGGGAGGGGGTGGCTTCTGAGATTTCGCCCCCTCACACCAGTATAAATTTTTGCTATGACCCAGCTCTCCAGCAGGCCAAACGGGGACATCTCTCCACCACCACCACCCCCACCCGGCGTCCCATCCGCCTTCGCCTCCTGCCTGCCCACCTCGCAAGCTCACCTGGTCTCAAGAGCCTCACAGCAGCGCCCACCCGCCTGTCCACCGGCTGCAGCCTCCCTCTCTGCCACCGCTGCCTCATCTGGATGGACCAGGAAGGGCGCGGCGGAGGCCTCGCGGAGGGCCGTGGTGGATGCCACTCCCTATGGCAGGAAAGGCCGCCTGGCCCTGGAGCCTCGCAGCAGCGCCTGCCTGCCCGTCCGCTGGCAGTGGCCTCCCTCTCGGCCGCCGCTGCCGCCTCTCACCCACCCGTTTGCCCGCCTGCCTCAGCTCCTGCACGGCCCAAGCCCACCACCGCCGCCACCTCCTGGCCGAGGCTGGGCTTGGAGGAGGAGGCGGTGGCAGGCTTCAGCCCGCAGGAGCCTGAGGCAGCAGTGGCAGCAGAGAGGGAGGCCGCTGCCGGCGGGCAGACGGGCAGGTGCTGCTGCGAGGCTCCAAGGCCGGGCGGCCTTTCCTGCCATAGGGAGTGGCGTCCACCACGGCCCTCCACGAGGCCTCCGTCGCACCCTTCCTGGTCCATCC
>JANHFR010008148.1:26102-37981 GCA_032468015.1 Mimophis mahfalensis | reverse complement strand
TTAGTATGTAAGCCGCCCCGAGTCCTTCGGGAGAGAGGCGGCATATAAATTCGATTAAATAAATAAATAAATAAATATTTGATAGATGGATGTGTAGCTTTTGCTTAGGAACAATTAAAATTGTTTATGCAAGTATAAATATCATTGTTAATTATTTTAATTAACAGATGGAACTTTGCTGACAGTGAGAGGATGAAGGAATTGAATTTACCAACTATAAGACTACAAGATTTGCCTGTCAAAATCTGTCTGACCACTAGTTATTTGAAAAAGGACAGATTTTTTAGTATGCTCTGGAAAATTTTAAATGAAATAAAGTAAGAATTAAAACTAAAATAAAAGTGACCCTGGGGGAGCAGGCTGTAAGGACTTAGCCTAGCAGTCAGCTAGCCTATAATTAAGGCATGTTCGAATCTCACCAGACTCAAGGTTGACTCAGCCTTCCATCCTTCCGAGGTAGGTAAGTTGAGGACCCAGATTGTTGGGGGCAATAAGCTGACCTTGTAAAAATGCCACTAATAATAAGCAGACATATACAAAGAATGAAAACTATTGCAAAGCACATTGATTTATGCTTCACAGATTGTAAGCCGCCCTGATTCTCCAGAGAAGGTAGGTATTTTAATCTAAAAAAAAATCAACACCTTTTCAGAAATACGCAATCATGGTTTTTTTTTCAACAATGATATGTATTGGGCATATTGAAATGATATTTAAAAAGCCAGAATATATCTATATCTATATTATACTTATAATTAAAATTCCAAAACAGCTTTAAGTTAAGGGAAAATTAAAAGCGTTTTTTCTTGTAAAAGAAAAAAAAAGTACTAGTGATTTGACAAAGCAGCCTTTCTCAATGGTTTAATTACTCATCCTTTTTCTGTAAGAGAAGCAAGGGACCCACAAGAACTATACCCTAATGTAAATTAAAGAAACGGAGTTATTTGACAACCCTGTCAAAGTTTTGACAACTCTATCAATTAATGTAAACACACAACCAGACTGGAAGTCATTATTTGTACAATTAATAGCTAGATTAATAAGTTTAAGTTTCGTTTCTGGAGAATTTGAGGTCGCTTCCATTTTATTTTCTTGGCACAACATTACAGAAATAGTAGTTACCTGGGATGACTCTGTTTGATTTCCAAGCTTATAAGAAGTCAGACCAACCAAATATAAAGAAAGTATGCATGATTTTGAGTTCCCTAGAATTTAATTATTTAATACCAAAATAATGGATTTTACCACAAAGTAATACAGTTGAAACTGGAGTAGTAAATAGCCCAAGGTTTCTGCAGAAATAATAAAAAAGTCTTTATGGCTTGTAGATCATTTAGATTTTTCTCCAGAAAACAAAAACAAAAACAAAACAAGGTCTCTGTCTCTGTTATTCGGAGTAGAATAATTTAGGTGATCACCAGCCAATAAAAGGAAATAAAACTGCTAAGGATCTAATTAGGGCTCCTGTACTCATTTGGAGACTATTGAAGAACACCTGTTTATATCTAGAGATTTAATGTATTCTTATGACAATGTTTATTTACTCCGCATATCAATAATAGTATTTCATAACAGTGATTAAAAAACTAATAAAACATAAAGCAAGTAAGATTGGATCCTACTATAAAGCAAATAGTTTAACAATAAAGCAGTTATACATTTAGAATCCTTTATCCACTGCATAAAGAAAAAATCTACAGGAAGGCGGTGATGAGGCAGGTTCTCAGGTTTTCTTAACATGCATGGGAATTCAGTCTTAAAAATAAATATGAAACTCCAGTAGGTAGTCCTATCATTACCCATTTGCCCCATTTTCAGCACGGCCTTCCTATCACCACTTTCAATTTCCAAATTTTCAGAAGCAGTTTGAGGATGATCTCTTATTGCCTTTATAGTAATTCTGCTGACTTGAAATACCAAGAACTAAAAAATCATACCCAGTCAGAATTTTTATTGCCCAGAATTTGCCCCAAATTTTGCAGCAATAAAAACATTTTCTCTCTAATTCTATGTGAAAATGAAAGGAGAACACCCCACCTCCCAGTGACCTAAGAATTGGCACACCAATGCTTAACACTTTTGGCACACCAATAAATTAACACTTTTGTCAGTTTTATTCCTGATTGGTCTGTGCTACTGTGGAGGAATTGCAAAGCATCAGGCTGGCATTTCCCTAATAGGCCTGAACCTAAGGATTCAAGAGAAAGAATGAGGCAAGAGTTCCCTCCAATGGGGAAATGAAACCATAGCATCAAAATCCACTACAGTGAATATGAGAAAGAAAGAAAAAAACACTTCAAAGGATTCAGATGCAAAGCAGCTGAAAGGAGAATCAGCTTGACTGTTTATCCAGAAAAGACACCAAAGCCAGAGAATTGGTGCAGCAACCTAGGAATAACAAAGCTAGTAGTAGTATTTCATTGACCAAGATCTAACCTATGTAAACATGTTACAGCATGTGAGTGTTTATGCGGGATCCTAGAATGATATTAACTGAGATGAACTTATTCAGAATTCTTTCTTTTCAACTTGCTTCTAGGTCTCTGACTCCTTATACCCAATAAAAGTAAATGTTTAATTTTCATTAACTAAAATATTTTGGGAAAGGAATCTAACATTTAGCACTAGTAAAATGAACAAAAAAGCCAAGGCTACTGAATGGTGTTGTTCTTATCATTTTCCCTAAAATGATGCACAGTGAAATGAGACAGGTTTAGGCAAACACTTAGAATGGTAGCTTGTAGAGCCATCGAGCTGCCCAACTAACAGGTAAGAGGGGCTAGGATGGAGGACGTATGTACAGGATGAAATAGAAGGGATGCTGGGACCGTGTTCGGTACAACCCCTTCCTCTCTACCTGTCATCTGTTAGCCAGTCTATTTCTGAACACTGATGTCATCCACTTTTAAAAGAGTGCTAAATCTTTGTTCAAAAAAAATAACCTGTTGTGGAAGATGACATAGGCAGAACAAAAAGACAGGAATTCATAATGAGCCAGTTCTGTCTCTAACTCGGGAAAGATCATAAGAAGCAACTAGGGAAAAGCAGAGAACAATACAGAACATGAGCAGGAAAAGGGACTTCCAGAATTGTACAATTGTGATAGGCCCATAAGAATCATCACAGCTGGAATGGCATGGGTGAAATAACCACTCCCAAAAATACACCAAAAGGTTGATAAGTAACCATGGGACACAACCTAATCAGCCATAAATACTGCTTCCCCATTATATTAACCCCAGAAGCACTCAGCAAGTATGTTCTGAAACATACAGCAAATATGTTCTGAAACATACTTAGATCAGAAATGGACATATTAAATAACTGCTCTATTCTCATTGGAGTTTTGACTGCTGAATGTCAGCCTCCAGAGCTGATTGCATCAAATAGTTCTTGATTCCATATCTTCATTCTTTCTAAAGGAATATACTATAAATTTAATGTTGTATATAAGTTACACTTGATATAAAAGATTAAATGTTTTGGGGGCTGCTGCTCTTTGATGGCATGTTGCTTTTATAAATACATAAATTTTAACAATGAAGTTTTTCAATTAAGTCAAGTGAACATTTGGCAGTCAAATTTTTGAAATATACAGGAAACGTCAGACCTGTCCTTAAGCATAAGAACATATTGTCCTTAACTTTTTTATTATTTCACTTTATGTTGTCTGGTACTAAATCACATCAAGTAACACAGGGCATAGGTATCTTCTCATATTCCTCTTCATTTTATATTGTATAAATTCTATTTGTAAATTTGTAACATCTTGTACATGTTAATAGTGCTTAAAACAGTAAATTAAAGGAACATGGTTCAAACTCTTTTATTATTTGCATATTTTAAATGAATATGCAAATAATAAAATATCTTCAATTACTGGCAGGGAGTACATAAGAAAATGCTTTTCTTTACAGATGACGGTTTTAAGAATGGGGCACTTACTAGCTGAGTTAACATGTCATAGTGAAGTATATGAACCTGAAGGTAGTTATCTCCTGTGGAGACGTACTTTTGAATCAACTTCCTATGGCAAGACATATCTCCTTGCCCAATTTTGGAGTAACAAGATGGAAATAATATGCACTTTAATATTGTTTTCTGTAGATGTGCAAAATAGTCTGCATATAAACCCTCCCAAATGCAAAAAAAGCTACTTTGAAAGGTCTGGGTATGAGAGGAAACATACCTTTTGGGAACAATTTGATTGAGAAAAAAAAATGCGTGTGTGTTTGAGTATTGTGTAGGAGGAAACTAAAATGTGACTGTTTCAGGAGAGAAATATTTCAGGTTCATTTCATTCTGTTTTAGATAACATGATTGGAAAAGGTCTTGGGTCTAGAAATTGAAGGATTTGTTGTTGTTGTTTTTTAAAAATCTCTTCATGAGCCAAAATAGCAAAAACACCTCAGTTGTTCCTGCTACTATTGACATAGGCTGATTAATGGTGGTCAGAGATGAAGTTAGGAAAGCATAATGTATTTAAGGATGACGTGGCAGCCATTTCATTTAAACCCTCAGGAATGGAATTAAACTGCAATTAAACAATCAGGAGACCAATCTGTAGAGATAGAAATTGTATTCAGTTCTGGAATGGTGCTTCTATTGTAATGGTATCCGATCATCTGCTTTTGAAGCAATCTGTATCCCAGTTTATTTTTTATTTGTGGGGCTTATTTACAGTTTTGATTCCGCTTAGTGTAGTAGATAATAGATAGAAAGAGAAGGGGGGAATCTCTCAGTCCTGCACAATCATTTTACTTTATGAGTCAGCCACATTTTTGAGATTTTTTTTTTTTAAATCCTCCTTTGGTCTGTTTGCTTATTTGGGGAAAATTAATTCTTCCATTTAGCATTGTCTGTGTATTCTGGTACTAAAAGCATTGCTGCTTTGCTAGACACATTTGTACATTCAATAGAGACTTTAATTTTTGTGTTTTAAAAACAAGATTACCTCCAAGACTTCTCTCCCCATCCACCCATTTAGAGCAAGATAGGTACATTTTCTCCATTCCTCCTCTCGTCCACCGATAAAACAAGCAACTGAAACAAATCTTGGCTGAGAAAACTAGGTCAGCTAGAGAACTAATCAGGGCCAGGACAAAATTTGATGGTCAAGGAGGAGGATGACTACTACAAGGAATGTTAGTGCCATGTGTTGTCACCATCTGGTGTTATGATAGGTGAAGCTGGAGAAGAAGAAAAAAAAAAGTGGTGCTGAGAAGAAAGCTCTTCCCTCTATATAAGCGGAGGTGATGGCATGGATGCTTCAGGCACTCAGCCTGTTCCCCTGGGTATTTATTACATACAAAGACCAGAGATCCATAAAGAGTTCTTTCACTTCTCTATAAAAGCACCTTAATGTGCAGCCATTTAAAGGACAACCTTTTGCCTTCTCTTCCTTTGCATGACATCTGAATCTCTTCTGTATGTTTTGAAGGCCTATTAATCTGTCAATACCTCAGACAAAGCACAACCAATGCCAGGAAATATCAAACTGTGGGATGAGAAAATTGTACAGGCATTGCATTGTCGTTCTAGTTTATAGAGATTTTATTTTTACACAAGAATTTTTTTTCAAGTTTTATATGAGATGTCGTCCTTTCAACAAACTACAGCTGTTTGGAAATTCTTAGCTGAACTTAAAATTTGCAGTCACAGCCGTCACTAATAAGGGGAAAAGGATATTAGAACAAACAGGGAACCTCAGTTCACAACGACGATTGGTTCCATAATGTTGGTTGTGAACCAAATTGGTTGTGAACCGAAACAAATTTTCCCATTCGATTGTATGGAGATACGATCAATCCATTCCAGATCCCTTTGAAAGGTATTGGATTTTTTTAAGATTTTGAAGCACACAAATATTTAAATATGCCACAGAACGCACCCTAACAGTATCAGCCTGCTCCTCCCACCTGCAGCTGACCAGAGCTGATTGACAAGCAGCCGGAGCACCTACAGCTGACTGGTGCTGATTAAGAAGAAGCACCTGGAAAAGGAGGAGGAGGAGGAGGAGGAGAAGGATGCTGGCTATGACTATTTTACAAACACAATGGAGTGGAAGGAAAGGGAAAATCACCATGGCTGTTTTTGGTTGCCAACTGAGGATTTGTTCACGAACTGAGTCAAACATTTAGCATATTTTTTGATTGCGAACCAATTTGGTTGCAAACAGAAGTGGTTGTGAATCGAGGTTCTACTGTACCTGATAAGGTTAGCAGGCAAGTTTCTCCACTAGTTCACTTTCAAACATGATATATACAAGAAACAGTAAACCAGAGTTGGATAATGAGGCAATTTCATAAATTAACACTTGGTCAATGAATGCCTTTGCCACTTCAACAACAGTTCTGTGTTCATTTCACAACCCTGTGAAAATGATATGCGGACCACTTGATGGATCGTTATTGTACATATGAATATGGTTGTACAGAAACATAAATGAAATGACACAGGTAGTTCTCAATTTACGATCAACTGCTCAGCAACCATTTTAAATTACACCAATTCAAAAAAAGGGGATTTATTATTTGAAGTTCTGATAGTCGAGCCCAAAGTTTGGGCATTTAGCAACACAGCTATATTTATAATTGTTTGCAGAATTTCATGGTCAAAAATGGTACCTCCGGGTTTTAGCAAAACTGCACCATAGCAAACCATTGTTTGCTTAATCATCACAATATCTCCATAATGACCACAGACTCATTTAATGACATAGTATTCACTTAACTGCTGCAAAAACAGTAGTAAAATCGGGTGAATCAATGTGACAGACAGTCAGGTGACAGACTATTACAACATATAAGCATAATGGGCAGGTTCCATAATGGTTTTATGTCGGTGATTACCTATGCACAAGTCTGACTTGAAGTCTAGCTCCATATCACTGATTTACTTTCATTAAAATCTGTAGAACAGGTATCAAGCTCAAGTTCATTAAGGGCCGCATTAGGATTGTGTTTGACCGTGTGTGTGTGTGTGTGTGTGTGTGTGTGTGTGTGTAGCCAGGGTGGGAATGGACAGCTCAACATCACTCGTGTTGGGGTGCCCAGGAAAAAAAAGGGTGTAGCCCTCCTTTTTGCTGGCAAAGGCACTGAAGGCCGGTCCTTCACTGTTCACAGGGCAGCCCTGTGGGCCAGATCTAAGCACCCTATGGGCCAGATCTGCCCCGCGGGCCTTGAGTTTGATACCCCTACTCTAGAAGAAGCAGTATTCTAATACAAATGTTTCCTACCTTAAATTGACAAACATTTATGTTCAAGAACTGTCCTTTTTAGCTTTCATTTTGGCCTTCTGTCGTGCTTCCTCTTGTGTGATATCTCTAAATATGAACTGTCCTGAGACATTGACTCTATTTTGTGAGTGTTTTCTATGCTTTATTGTGCTCATTGTGAGGAGTTCAAAATAAGTGCCTTACAGAATAAATGACATACTTCTGATTTTTAATAATGGTTATCCATAGAACTATCTGGTTTCTGGCACTGCAGGTATCAATATACTCCTGAACTTCATTAGGGCCTAGGTTTTCTTTTTTCTTTTTTCCCTTTTCCTCTTCCTCCTCTTTTTTCTTCTTCTTCTTTTTTTTTTTTTTTGCAGGAAGTCCTGGGTAAAGCACTATCATGAGCCATTGTGTTTTGATGTTGCTTTAATATGACCATGGAGAAGATATAAAGAAAATCTTTAAAAGGTCAGCAATGCTGTGAGTCAGGAAGGTAAAGAAATAGCAGAGAAAAACCGTACCTTAGATGTCATTTATTTCCCATGTTGTGTGATTGAACAAAGAAACTGTTGGAAAGCTGAATGCTTTTGAAATTACTTTCTTTAAGTATCAGTTTGTAAGAAACATTTGCTGCAGATTCTCTATCCCCCCCCCCACATACATATACATATACCATTTATATACATACATACATACATACATACATACATTCATTCTTGCAATAACGAAAACCTCCCTAAATTTATGTAACTGCAAATTAGGGATAAAGAACCAGTCACGAAATAGATAGAAATGGGAAGAAAGGAAAGAACTGGTGCTTGAGCCACTATTTCTAAAGTTTTGACCAAGCAAGATGTAGGAGCCATTTTCTGTGTTATGTGTTTTGTTTATATACAATTTATTTCCCATCTGAAGTTTCATGTGAAAAAAATCTGGATAATGTATTGCAATGTAGATATTTTATTATTATTATAAAGTTATGACATTATAACAGAAGCGTATCTATCTTTTCTTTACCTCAGGATCAAGATAAAAGGGGATAATTCTAGGTTTGTGTCTAGAGGTCTGTGGCAGTCACAGTGAAGTTATAGGATTTAAATTGCCGTTGACATGATGTCCCAGTGCCTTGAAGCCATACGGATCTGGATGGGGACAAACAGGCTCAGACTCAATCCTCCCAAGAGGAGTGGCTGTGGTTTCCAGTGTCCCATTTCGCTCAGTGTATTCCTACACTGACCATAGGGGGAGAGACCTTGACCTCGTCAGAGAGGGCTCGCAACTTGGGCGTCCACCTGGCTGAACTTAGAGGACCATCTTACGGCCATATCCAGGGGGCTTTTTACCAGGTTCACCTGGTATACCAATTGCATCCCTTTCTGGACCAGGATGCCTTATGCACAGTCACTCATGCCCTTGTCACTTCTTGTCTAGACTACTGTAATGCTCTCTACATGGGGCTTCCCTTGAAGAGCACTCGGAGACTGCAGCTAGTGCAGAATGTGGCCGCACGAGTTGTCATGGGGATGTCTCAACACTCCCATATTACACCTCTCTTGCGCGACCTGCACTGGCTGCCGGTGGTCTACCAAGTGCAATTCAAGGTACTAGTTATGGTCTTCAAAGCGGTCCATGGCTTAGGATCAGGTTATCTGCAAGACCACCTACTGCTGCCAATAGCCTCCCACCATCCAGTACGATCCCACAGACTCGGCTTCCTCAGGGTGCCGTCAACCAGATAATGTCGGCTGGCAACCCCCAGGGGGAGCACCGGCCCTATGGAATGAGTTACCCCCGGAGATCCGGACTGTTCCCAACCTTCGGGCTTTCTGCTGCGCCCTTAAGACTTGGCTTTTTCAACAAGCTGGCCTAGCCTGATATAATATTAATTCAATAGTAATGGGTCTTATTTAAATTTTAATCTAATTTCAATTATTTAATTTTAACCAAATCTGGTTTAATTTATTTTTAATTTTTATACGATTTGTCTTTTATGGTTGTAAGCCGCCCTGAGTCCATGTAAAAATAATGTTTGTTAAATATGAATCCATGTATGATATTGCATATGTGAATGAATTTATTATATAGATTCGGATTGCCATATAATAACAACTACGCTTTTGAAACTTATTTTATTATCTGTCTTATTTCTACAAATAATAATTGCAAGAGAAAATATCTAAAACAAAATAGAAAAATTCAGGTTTTTCCTGGCCATAAGGATAAATAAAATTGTACACAATTAAACAGAAAAAAAGTTCATGTTGACACTTACTGAACCAAGGGGACCTTGGTGCTCTTTGAGCTTGGTTGTATTCTTGCAGACCTTTCAGCACCCAAACAAGGTAACATCCAGCACTGATGATGTTACCTAGTTTGGGTAATAAAGCATCAGTGCTGGATGTTACCTAGTTTGGTAGTGAAAGGTCTGCAAGAATACAACCAAGCTCTGAGAGCACCACAGAGCCCTCATTATGGCACTACTATGGTTGTCAAACTTACTGAACCTCCTACTTTTTGTCACTTTTAGGTCACCGTTAGATGAAGTCTTTAAAAAGACATATATTTATTTAATATATTTTTATTTACCTCAGTGTTGGTTTCATATTTCCTTTTAGGGTGATAACCATAATTTAATCAATACATAATGCTGCAAAAATATTTTTATGGGTGGGCCAAAACATATTCCTGCCCAAGGCAAAGAATAAAAACAGTGGCAATGGCAAAAATACAGTAGCATGTAATAAAACTGAGGGCAGTGAGGAAATCAAATTGGAGACAGAAAGGACTAGATCAGTGATGGCAAACCAATGGCACATGTGGCCAAGGTGGCACGCAGAGCCATGTTGCCTGGCACGTGAGCTCTCGCAACCCCCCCCAAACTCCCCACCATCACGCGCATAACCCCCCCATGCGTGCGCTATTCCCCCCTCCCTCCAGCATGCACATGCGATTGTTTCAAACACTGAACCGGTAGCTAAATTTAGCTACCGGTTCAGTGTTTTAAACTCAGCTGATTGGCACCCAAGCATTTCTCCAGCTCTGGGGATCATGCACGCATGTGCACCCTATTCCCCCCCCCCCATCCAGGTGTATGCGATCCCCAGCGCTGGAAAAATGCTTGCGCGCCAATCAACTGAGTTTAAAACACTGAACCGATAGGTTAAATTTATCCACCAGTTCCTCGGGTGAACTGGTAGCTAAATTTAACAGCTAGTTCGAGCGAACTGGTAGCTAAATTTAGCTACTGGTTTGGTGTTTTAAACTCAGCGGATTGGCGTGCAAGATCCTCCAGTTCTGGGGATCACAGTTCTGGGGATCACGTACGCACGCATGTGGGGGAGAGGGGATAGAGTGTGCATGTGGGCATGATCCACAGAGCCGGAAAAACAGCTGAGGGGCACTTGTGCAGATGAGTTTAAAATACCATATCAGTAGCTAAATTTAGGGCTGTGAGGACATGCGCAGGTTTGTGGGGGTGTGGCTGCACACGCATGTATGAGGGGGTCGCACACACATGCATGGGGCTGGGGCACACATTGCCTTATGGGTATAGGTATGTGAGAGTGCGCGTGGCAGCGCACGCATGCATTTTCGGCACAGGAGCCGAAAAAGGTTCGCCGTCACTGGACTAGGTCATAGACTGGGAATATTTGGGAATATTTGAAAGAAAGGTGCCCCCAGATTTTAATTATTAAGATAATTAGTACTTTTTTTTCTAAATAATGCCTGTTCCAATAATTTTCTCAAATTTAATGAATGTCATTATAAACTATATAATAGCATTAAGATGAATTTTATTTTATATACATATTTTTATATATATATATATATAATGCTTAGTTTCCTAGAGCAACTTATATACTGAACTCCAAAGAAAGATTAACATTCTTTGTATTTTTGAAAAAGTTTATGTTGCTAAAATTTATTTTTTAAAAATTAGCAGAATTCTGCTGCTTTGGTTATATTTTTTAAAAACATTTTATAATGATTTTTTTTATTTTTCCTTTTTTGATCCTCACCCCCTCAAACCACTATGAAACAAAATTATGTGCTTATATAACATCTCTTCATTTTTCACAACACGTTCAATTTTTCTTTAAAAAACTATGCAATCCTGTTTCAACATAGTTAGACGTGCAATGTGTTTTGATGGAAATGAATTTTCATGGCTGTATTATTGGAAGTACAATGGGTCATATTATATTTTAACAAAAAGGGGCTTCAAATACATTAAGAATATACAGTATTTTTAAGTAAAAGGGCACACAAAAGTAGCAAAAAGTAACAATTGCTTGCAAATAAAGTCTTCTGTGACTGCAATTTTTTTTTTATGTGTGTGGTTTGTTTTCTCTAAATGTTATAGAAATTTACTGAAGCAAACAGAAGTAGGACTTTGCCTTGAGGGTAAAAAATGGCAAATTAAACAGAAGCTACACACAAAAAGTAATGTAAAATTCTTCCCTTTTCCTTAAAGAAATACCTTCTTTGTAAAAGAGGATTTTGATTTCTGTAATTACACTGAATAATTTCTGAATATCAAAGATTAATGTGATACTGTAACAAATAAGATGAATTTAAACAGAAATTCAATGAAAAGAGAAATATCTACTGTAGATACAGAAAACTTCAGTCTCTTTCTCTCTCTCTCTCTCTCTCT